>JAKNSH010121430.1:0-10135 GCA_027790015.1 Cymbopogon flexuosus | reverse complement strand
TTAATAAAGTTTGACAGCAATTGGAAACCGCTCATACACTGTCAAGCTTCACAATAACGGAAGACAAGTGAGGGGTAAGCCCCTAACACTACTCGATAACTAGACTAATAGTAGACTCCGGATTCACTTTTATTAAAAATCCTAGACAGACGCTTTCCCCAGCAACGGCGCCAGAAATGCTTGTTGATATTTCTTAACGTCGCTACTAGAAATAGATCTAAAATATATCCTCGGCAACGACGCTAGAAATGCTTGTTGGCAAATCCTAGCGCAACCACCAGATAATAGCAACGGCGCCAGAAATGCTTTTTGATATTTCTTAACGTCGCTACTAGAAATAGATCTAAAATCTATCCCCGGCAACGGCACCAGAAATGCTTTTTGATATTTCTTAATGTCGCTACTAGAAATAGATCTAAAATCTATCCCTGGCAACGGCTCCAGAAATGCTTGTTGGCAAATCCTAGCACAACCACCAGATAATGGCAACAGCGCCAGAAATGCCTTAGGGATATTTTCTATTAACTATTGGATAATTTCGCAAGCGCACAGAATATACCGATGTAGCACTTCACCCGGGAGTATTCCAAGGTATCGTTATTTATATTTTCCTAAGGGAAAGCGGCTAGGAAGGTTAAACAAAAGAGGGAAGAGATCCTTGTGTCTACTATGATCTAGTATCAACTAGTGAGTAGGGGGGTAACTAAAGATTGGAAGGGTAAGGTGATTCCAATGATCCAATCTAAGGGTAACTGTTAGAGTGTTAGCTAGGTGGGAGGACAACAAGTGAGTAAAGGACTCCTTTGTATTTAACTTTACTTTAGTGAACTTAACTTAATAGATAACTGACTTAAATAGATTGGTGTCTTACTATTGTGTGTGGGGGATAACCGAGACAATAAGAAGATTAAGAGGTTTTCCACCTCACCCCTTACCCGAAGCGGCTAAGCCTATGGTCGCCTTACGTTTTAAGAACTAGCCTGAACACGTGAGAAGATCCTAAAGCCGCCCACGATCTGTCACATACTCACATACTAGGGAGTGCGCTCCTACTTTTCGTGCAAGAAGCGGTAATCAAAGGTAAGACTAAGTATAAGCACCACGCTTACACTTACTCTTACGACTCTAGCTAACGCGCTGATAGCTAGAGCTCCTTTCGGACGACGATGCACACACAAGAAGTTGTTTACAGGTCGCCAATATAACTAAGGCAACTATATTACTAAGACAAGTACACAACAAGACTATAAAAGACTTGCGCTAAGTAAGTACTCAGTAAAGTAAAGTAAATGCTAAAATGATAAAACGAAAGTCTTACAAAAGAAGGAAGGTACAAGAGCTATATCAGACTCTCTACAAGACGACTCCGGAAACCCCGAGCTTCGCGCGACTCGACTCTAACTCGCACTCTAGACTAACTACTACTAATCTTAAGCTTGAATGCTTGGAAGCTTGGAATCTTGCAATTGCACACTTGAGATGAAGGGTGGAGGCTGCCTTTTATAAAGGGAGGTGGAGTAGGGGCTACTCCACCACCACGTCAGCGATCCGCGTGACACAGCCTCTCCTCCCTTGGATCAAACCGACCTTCAAACCACCATTGGATGCACGGCATCGGCAATTTGCACATGTGGGAAGCGTGCCAAGGTCGATGGGAGCCAATCGACCTTGGGTGGCCCCACCACGGGGGTCGGTCGACCCCCTCCCTGGCAGGTGGGCCCACCTAGGTCCTCCAGGGCGTGTCTCCACTTGTCATGTGAAGTGGCTTGATCAGTTGATAAACTTTTGTCACGTTGCATGCTTCGTTGTTGGCCCATGAATCCATGTGAAACAATTTTCCACCATTGAGAGAAAGCACAAGTTGATCTGATGGTGTAAATGGACTCCAAGGACCTTGTCATGGATCATGCTCGAAGGTCAAGCCATGATCCTTCCATGTGGGGATCGGTCGACCCCCTTGTTGGGTCCCACAAAGCTGAAACTTGTTATTTTCTGCCAACACAAGCTAAGAGTACAAGTGTAACTGATTATTGATAAACTATGTTCATGTTATGATATTCTTCCTTGAAACTGAGGCATGTTGACGGTGTTTTGAGTGTGGATTTCTATGATATATCCATCGTCGACATCGATATCTCGCCACATGGCGCCGTAACTATCATAGACGACGACGGCCACCACTTCAAGGTCAACGGTCAATGACTAAAGGTTTTCCTTGAACCCTCCAACACCTATTTAGATGAAACTAAATTAATATCCTTTAGAGAGTTCACTAAAAAATTATAAAAGAGAAACTAAAAATATAATATAAAAATAATACATTTATATAATACTTATACACTTTCTCTAATAAATTTTATAATAATGCATTTATGAAATGACCAAAATGCCCCCATGATCTTACCTATTTAGCTCTACATCTTTTTATCATGGAATATTCATTCATATGCCACATTCTCTGTCCTGCTCCGTAGTTGGGGACTGCGCAAAGCGCTCGCCACCACGTGGTGACTGCGGACCACCCGAATGTTTTTTGCTTTTCTTCAAAAGCTTGATACAACATATTCATCTTCTATCAACCTTGGAGACTATGTGGGACCACGTCACCTCACGGTGACTTGGTCTATTCTTTTTCCTCTCTGCGAGGGTAGCTCATACTGGTGTTTCAGTGGTTGTTAACACACGTGTTAATGTGGGATCACGTCATCAGAACCTGAGTTTCTGTTTTTCTCACAGCACCATGCATCTTTCGACTAACCACCTTCACGACGGACTCAGTGGTCGGCTGTTCAGACTGGTCGGCTCTCAGTGGTCGGCTGTTCAGACTGGTCGGCTCTCGGTGGTCGGCGCTCAGTGGTCGGCACTTAGTGGTCCGCAGCCAGTGGTCTGCACCTCAACAGACTGGTTGGATCTCAGTGGTTGGCGCTCAGTGGTCGGCACTCCGTTGTCCGCAACTAGTGGTCAGCGCCTCAATGGATTGGTCGGCGCCGAAAGGCTTTAAGCCTCACTGGTCAACAAAGGTCAAGACAGTGTTCTCCTCAAGATACATGATGCTGGAGACTAGCTATGGGGATATGAACCCTATATACCCTCGCGACTATACATGGCCCGCACCATCAAAGATGGCCCAACCCACAAGATGGAGACGTGCGGCTGACGACATGCACCGCACGACATTATAATAGTACAAAATAGGCTACTATGCTTGTAACTCTGTCCCTTCGGAATATATAACGAGGGGCAGAGGTCCCCTAGAGGACAGGTCATTACATTTCAACTTAGAGCAGATTTTCATGATCTCACCTTGTAACCAAGATCTCCGCGATCTGGGAACACATTGTACTCATTGCAATACAATCCACAAAGACGCAGGACGTAGGGTATTACGCACCTTGTGGCCCGAACCTGTATAAATCCTCGTGTTCGTCTTGCGTCATGATCGTTCGCTAGGTCTTAGAGCTTGCCCTCTCCGTTTTCTACCACCAAGGGTAGCCCCTGATGGACTCTCATCGATATTTCATTGACAGTGACCCACATGTTGGTGAGAGGAGCTGTTGGACCCATATATCAGAGAGGGATAGAGAGAAGCAGGGGAGGGGCAGCGTGGTCATTCTCCATGCCCAGCTGACCGTGTGCCAACATGTCAGCCCGACTTAGCGTGCCACATAGGCAAAAGTGGTAAAAATGAAAGACGCATAAATTAAAGCTGCTAAATATGTAAGCGCTATCGTAAGGATGCTATTCCAGTAAACGTCATTCATAAGAATGCTAAAAATGTAAAATGCCCACTCATCCATCATAATTCCTTTTCCCCACGGATCAACGGCTGGGATTGACCTCAGTTTATGTCGGAACATAGAAGAGAGTTTTTTTTGGAAAAAGTCAAGATCACACCCTCACCTTTGCTGCTGTGGCTACTTGAACCCCTGAACTTTGAAACCGTCTAAATCAGACCCTAAAGTTTGCCAAACCGTCTAATTAACCCCCAGGGGTGGTTTTGGAAGCCGATTTTGCCAATATAGCACTCTTTCCTGGTAGCGAGTGACATGCTGGCGGTGAGGCCCAGCTATGTCAGGCACTTTCGTCACCTGTTCGCAAAGGAGAGGACAACAAAGGGCTGGCGACAAGGCGCCGACAAACAAATGGCAAGCTCAAGTGCCATGTCTAGCACGGTGGTGGCAAAGAAGTCAACCATGAGCACCACGGTGCCCAGCTCCCACTCCAGTGGGGCTTGTACAACTGCAGGAAGCACAACTTGAACTTCTGCAAGTTGCCGACGCGCACAGTCCTCTGGGGCTCCATGGTTGGTTGTGGAACCGGACGCCACGACGCGCCGGACGTGTGCGCCCACCGTACCTCAGATGCAGACTCTAGTGTCGACGGCTGCACAACGAGAATGATCACTGTGAACTCTCGACCGAGAGTCGTCGTCTCCGCCGCCGACACCATGGGTGAGGTCTGAGGAGGCGCTTCCCGGCTTCGATGAGCAACATGAGGTGGCCAGAGTCGGGCTCAGGGAGCAGCCACACGTTGAGGCTCGTCATTCACCCTTCGATGAGCGACAGCTAAACATGCTATATTTATTATATAAAATAAATTGTTGCTCGGCCGTAGCGAGCGAGCATAGAGCACAATGGACAACAAATAGTCCAGTCTGGATCGAGGCAAAAATGGATTGGCCAGTCCCAAGCGCTGTCGGCGATGACGATGGTGCTCAGTCCACGGCAGTATGAGCGGGGAAGAGCTGGAGGACGAGTTCCAGTTGTCGTCGAGGCACGGAGGCAGCACAGCCCACCACTCGGGAAGCAGGCTCGTCCCGTCATGGTTTGGGAGGTCACCGGGAACATCACGGAACGAGACTTGAGGTTGTTGCATGCGCATGCAGGGCGGCGGCAGACGAGACGTGCACGAGCTAGCATCCCTGCCTAATCTCAGGTACGTATCCCTGCCTAATCGCAGGACCTTATCGCCAGCATGTAACTCGCAGCAAGGCTGGAGTGCCACATAGGTAAAACCGGTTTTCAAAACCACTGCAGAGGGTTAATTAGACGGTTTAGAAAACTTTAGGGTGTTTGTCAGACGGTTTCAAAGTTGAGAGAAAGCAGCCGCAGCACCAAAGGTGAGGGGGTGATGTAGACTTTTGAAGTTAAAAAAAAAAAAGAACATGGAGTAGAAGAGAGTTGAGTCGACTCGAGAACCCTTGTGTCCTTACTTCTCCCGCTGACCGCCCACCGCCCACCGCCTCTGCCGCCGCCCATGGCGAGACCCCTTCTCTCCCGCGCCCGCCTACCTCCCGCGCTCACCCGCCTACTTTCCGGCGGTCCGCCCACTCCGACTGCTAGCGAACCGGAGGACAAGGGCAAGAAAGCGGCGGCGGCGGCGGCGGCTGTCCTGGTGGAGGCGGCAGCCACGAACCGCAGGGAGGATGCGGATGTCGGGAGGGATGGGTCGGAGGAGGATGACGAGGACGCCGGACTCCCCTGGAGGAGCTGGAGGCCGGACGTCGCGTGGCTCTCTAAGGCCCTCGAGCCCGCGCTGGACCTCTACAAGCAATACAGCTGGAAGCCTTTCGCGTGTTCGTCTCCTCCAATTCAGTTGTTGTTCTATTCTTAGCCTCAGAATTATGATCCTTCTATCTGACGCATTTTTTGTTTTATGAATTGCTACATTGGTAATATGAATTATACTATGATGAGGAACTCCTGTGTAGAATTTTTTTCCGATCACGCCAAAACCAACGACGTGAATTGCTCTATGGAATGAATTGCTGTAAAATAGAAATTGGGATTTTTGACAATTTGCAGTGATAACTGAGAAATCAAGCTGCTTTTCCAGTCCTGATTTGGTTCAATAAGCAGTGGATCCGAGGACGACTTCCCAAGGATGCAATGTTGTTGTTTATTTCGTTTGCTACATAATTTAAAAGCCATGAAGATATGCTACACAATTAGCAAGTCGTTAAAGTTGTAATATCTGAATGCAGCTTCTGGTCGTGCGGAGAACATCCCTGCAAGCACCCGGACATTTAGTGAGATCCTAAGTGACCTCCAGCGAAGTAAGATAAGTATAAAGAACTGGAGCCTCAGTGATCTCACCATTGGCCTCTATCTCATTTACCTCAGCCAAGCATCCTCAAAGAACGCTGAAGCTGCTTTCAAGGGTGTTAAGATATCCTCCAATAAGATGGTATGTCGTGCAGGCTTGTATTCATACTGAAGTTCTTAAACGGCATAGGCGTTTTTGGTAGTAACTGTCAGGGTCTTTGCCTGGGGGCGGCTGAGGCTGGCGTGGGGGAGAGAGGGGGTGGCGGCAGCTAGCTGCAGGGGGTGCAGGGTAGCGGCAGCGCAGGGAGGGGAGAGGGCAGCAGCTAGAGAGGGAGAGCGGAAGAAGTAGAGAGCCATAGCTCTACTCCTTGCTTAGATTGAAATAATTACATTGCCCCTAGACCTAGGACATGTATTCCAAGAAACTATAAGAAGAGTCCTTATAGATTTGGACTTCTTACTAAACAAAATCATCCTATTTCCTAAATAAACAAGATCCTATTTCCTAAACAATTCTTCACTTATTTCCCCTATTTTTAGTCTCAACTTCCCTTTATTTTAAATTCTCCCGGATATCAGGATATGGGGGCAGTGGTGGCTCACCCCCTGGCCACGCGCGGGGTGGCATTTGGCGTCCTCCTGTGCTTGATCCCGGGCCTCCCTGGCCTTTTTGGCCTGACGTTAGGGGGTGGGGGTTGGGGATCCGGATCGGACGTGTGAGAGTAACAAATAAGGATTATGTGGGTATGCATGACATATCTGTAACGCCATTGTTCCAAAAGAAGAATGTGAATAGCTTTTGGTTATGATGATGGAGCATTTAGAGTTTCAGCCTCTCAGATGTTATGCTTCTCAATATAATGTGCAACAGTATGCACTTGCAACAGGGATTTATTTCTATTCCTTTTCCAGGTTAAAGAACTAATTTATCACCTTGAACTTGCAAGAGGTTGCTATAAAGGTAATGCAACTGGGCTTGCAAGGTATAGCATGCTTCGGAAGAGAAATGTTGTAAAGTTTGTGAAAGAATCTAGTATTTTGAGGCCTGGATATTACATTGGCATCGACCCACGAACTAAATTGGTTATTCTTGGGATTCGTGGGACTCATACAGTCTACGATCTTGTTACTGATTTGATTGCTCTGAGTGATAAGAATGTATCACCTAAAGGTTTCTCAACACACTTTGGAACATATGAGGCAGCTCGTTGGTATCTTCGCCATGAGCTGGGAATAATCAGAAAATGTTTGGAAAAACACAAGGTGAGGAGGTATTACTTCTCTGTGTTTAATTGAAACGGTCATCTTCTCTGTGCTGTGCTCATTTTCTTTAGTTTGAAGCAGGACTACAAGTTACGGTTGGTAGGTCACTCCCTTGGTGGAGCATCGGCAGCGTTGCTTGCTATAATGCTACGGAAGAAGTCAAAGGAGGAGCTTGGTTTCAGTCCGGACATTATTTCTGCTGTTGGATTTGGAACACCACCTTGCATATCAAAGGGAGCTGCTGAAAGTTGTGCGAGCTATGTCTCTACTGTTGTGCTACAGGTTATGCTTCATCTTTTTGTTGGATTCAGACTTCGGTTCCCATTGTCTTCCTTTGTTGGGTTGTTTGTCATTTGTAATTGGGTTGTTTCTTCACTTGATGCAGGATGATATTATACCTAGGCTCAGTGCAGCTTCGTTGGCAAGACTGCGAAATGAAATACTCAAAACAGATTGGTAGGTATTGAGTTTGAACTGGTAATAAATGACAAGAACTTGTGATGTGCTTAGTGTCCCAACCTTTCGGTGAGGTGAGATGTCTTCCAATTGTGGGGGTGACCCTCACGATCCAGGCTACTGACCTAGAGGTTTCAATAGCTAAGCAATCGCTGAACCAACCCTTGAGATGTTGTCAGCCTAGCCAAAACCAAGCTGACCTGACCACTAGGGTTTCTTCCTGCAAGAAATGGAAGAAAATCCAGCAAGAACAAGGTGCAAGCAATTTGAAATTGCTGATATGAGATGAAGGATTAGATGGGGTTCTGAAATATAGGAAATATAGGTGACTCTGTTGGTTTAGACGACACGAGAGAATACACAAGCAGCAGTTTCACAATGAAATAAACTGAACTATAACAAAACCCAACTCTTACATATGGAGGTACCATGATGGACGAAGGATGCGAAGAAGAAGGAGGGTGAACGGAGGAGAGAATGCGAGGATTGGGAGTGGTGTGGTAAGTGGCGCCCGAGTCGGCGATCCAGTCAGGCCCGACCCGAGGAGACGGCGCCATGGTGCTGAAGGAGGTGGCCAAGGCCGCTGGGTCCCAACCGACAGGCCCGGGCGAGACGCCGGGAGGAGGAGCCCACGGAGACGCGGAGAGCGACCCCGGGGGAGCACACGCAAGCATGGCCCCTGCCGGCGGGTAAGGCGCACCGCTGGAAGCCTGGGGAGGCCACATGGCTCCTGACCACGGGTCGTAGAAAGAGGCCCAGGCCGCCGGGTCCCAACCGACAGGCCCGGGCGAGGCGCCGGGAGGTGGAGAAGCACCAGCGAGCATGGCCCAGGCCGCCGGGTCCCAACCGACATGCCCGGGCGAGGCGCCGGCGGGTAGTGCCCACGGGGGTGCTGAACCCGGAGGAGCACCTGTGAGCATGGGCGGGTAAGGTTCACTGCCAGGACCCCCTCGGCGTCGACAACGGCGGCCGCCACGCCCCCCCCCCCACCCCAGCTCGGCTCAGGGGGAGGAGGACCAAGGAAAGGCGGCCCGGCCGCGGCAGCCGCCCAGGCGGCGACGATGGCGGCGGCTGGGGCGGAGGGGTTGGTGAAGGCGCCAGTTCCCAGGGCGGTGCTTGGGGCGGCAGACGAGCCCATGAGTGCACCCCCGGAGGCCCCTGAGCCCCGGGCGGCGTGCGGCGCGGCAGAGAGGAAGCACGGGGCGGTGGTGTGGCCCAGCGGAGCGCCTGTGTGACTGCCCGGCATGAAGAAGGCGGTGGCGGCGGCACGTGCACCAGCGTCAGGGGCGGGCGGATCGAGGAGGGGCGCTTGCACGGGCCGGGGCGGGCGCGGCCAGCCCAGGAGGCCCAGCCCGCCAGCAGCAGCGTAGGCGGCGGCCGCGGCTGCGTCTGTGTCCGTGCCCGCGTGCCCAGGCGGACGAGGGCAGCCCTGTAGGGCCAGGCTGCCAGTGGCGCCGGCGACGGTGGCTGCGGCGCCCGCGGGTTGAAGAAGAAGAGCGCCCACGATGGCCTGGTGAAGCACCGCGACGTCCTGGTGGAGTAGAGACGGAACGCCCGCGTGAGGCGCGCCTGCACCCGCGGGGGGCGCGCCCGCACCCGGAGGGGCAGCGCCCGTGCCCAGAGGGGCGTCGGCAGGTGGGGCGGCAGCGGCTGTCAGGGCGGCGGCGGCGGGTCGGAGCAGAGAGGCGCCCGCGACGGCCTGCTCCACGACGGCCGGGTGGAGATGCGCGCCCGCAACGCCCGCGGCGGCGCCTCCCGCGCCCGTACCGCCCCCGGCGGCGGAAATCAGGGCGGCGGCGGCGTGGAAAACAGGGGGAAGAGGATGGGGAAGGGGATGACCGGCCAGCTGTGCCCAGGAGAGAGGAGGAGGGGCCGGGAAGGAGATAGGAAAGGGAGGAGGGCGGGCCATGGAGGCCGCGGCAGCGCCGCCGGCGACGGCGAGCCTGCTGGCGGCGGCTGGTGCCAGGGGGTTGGGGAGGGGAGGGAGAGAAAGGAAACCCTAGCTTGATACCATGTTGGAATTATGATTCTCCTTGATTGGCTCTAACCCTAGATGGGTAGGCATATAATGTCATACATGGGCCACATGGGCCTATTACTCATACTCCAACAACAGGAGGCCCATGGAGGTGGACTAATGGGACATTTTGGTGTGAAGAAGACAGAGGATGTGCTAAGGGATCATTTCTATTGGCCAAAGATGAGACGTGATGTCGAGCGCTATGTGGCATGCTGCACCACTTGTCAAAAGGCTAAGTCACATCTTAACCCACATGGTTTATACATGCCTCTACCTGTTCCTAGTGCTCCTTGGGAGGATATATCAATGGATTTTGTTCTAGGACTGCCTAGGACAAAGAAGGGGAGGGATA
>JAKNSH010121329.1:0-12512 GCA_027790015.1 Cymbopogon flexuosus | reverse complement strand
CGACTCAGGACAGTGGGCTAACCGCCGTGTTGGTTAGGCCCATGTCACTACGAGATTGTCTCTGTGGGCTGAACCAGCCCATACCGCGGCGCTGGTATTAGGCTATTTCGACTTGCGTCGCGCGCGCACATATAAAGTTTTCTTATTTTAAAATTTAAATTATTAAACTCAAAATTTTTCAACTGTTCATTATAGTATAAGATTTGTATAAGATTCATAGAAACTGAAGGCTATTTCAGAATAAAAAAAAGTAAGAATCATTTAAACGTGTTGTTTAGTTTTTTTCAGACAACTCCCTATATATATGCCACTCGGTTACTAAGGGTCCTAGCGTTTTCAGCAAGTGGCATCACGAGGAATGTTTCTCTCTTAATGTTTTCAGTCAGCCATTTAGTAATGTTTTTCTCTCACAACATAAATCAGCATCAGCCAGAATAAGCTAGCTAGAAACGATCTAGCGAATAGAACTTAAAACTGGGTGTGCAACAATAAACACTCACTTACATGCATGAGATTAACAAAGTCAATGTAAATACACGGCATGTAATATAGTATATAAATATATAAAGTAAAAAAATCATGTAGGAATACAATGAATTACGAATAAATCAAATAACATATCCCATAAATCTTGAATGAACATAATTTAGAATTGGTCAAACAATTGATATGAAAAATTTGTATATATTGTATATACTCAATGTTCCTGTCGATGGACAAATCCTAAATCATGGAACACATAATCGTCGCAGAGCGCGCTGACGCGCGCTCGCCGAGAATTCTCGTCACTCATCGGCGAGCTTGTCGAGCAGCATCCGCATCACCTTGACCTGCACCTGCAAGTCCTCGATGTAGGTCGCCGTGTCCTGGAACAGCTCGCCGAGCCCGCATGGCTCGCGGCAGACCGGCACCAGCCTCCGCAGCTCCCTCACCTGCTTCACCAGTCTAGAATCCTCCACCATGTCCCTCTCGCTAATCGCCGGCGCCGCCAGCGGTCGCGTCGTCGCCTTGCTCCTGCTATCTCCTCCTCTCATCCTCGCTCGATCGTCCAGCACCTGCCTTCTTCTTCGCCGCCGCCGGCAGCCGGCGGAAGGGATCGGAGCTGAGGAGGATGAGCTGGTCGATTGAGGACGAGGGCGGAGTGGTCTTCTTGGACGGAAGGAAAACAAGGCAAGCTAAGGCACGTCGTCACCCGGGCAAAGGCAATGAGTGCGCAGGTATATATAGCCGCAATCTTTGTTGTTTACACCATGGATGGATGGATGGCCGGATCGGATAGGGATATGATCGCGAGAACATGGGCGCGCGCGCACAACACCACCCAATCATGCGTGCCGGGCGGCCGGTGCGGGTGCGGCTTCCAGATGCGCATGTCCGAACCGTCACCGCGAACCACCCACAAAAGGGAGCGCGCGGGGCTTATTCTAATGGCGCCGTTGCTGCGGTTGGCGGGACACGGCCGGTGATTCTATATTGTCGCGCGCCCGCCGCCGACGACGACACACAACCGGCGGCGGCGGCGCGCGCGGCTTCGCGGAAAGCCTTGCGTGCGTCGACGTCAATGCCTGCCGATCGATCGATAGACCATTAAGCATGCATGAATCCAGATGATCTGATCGAACATGCATGTCGGTAGTAGTAGGCATCACGCGCGTCTATTGGTGGCCGGCTAGATGATCGATGATGTGTACGCTTTTGGTGGCTAGGATTGATAGATCAATCAGGCTACTAGCTAGCAGTGATCGAGCGATGAATAGGTAGGGCGAGCGTGCGTGTGCGTGCATGCGTGTACTGTGTGGTCTGTATGGCGCTGGCGCGACGTTGCAGCTGGAGCTGGGAGCGAGCACATGCAACCACATGCACGATGCCGCCATTGCCATCCAACAAACCGGAACGCCAGCTGCAACAGATGCTCCCGTCGCTATTATATCGATCGGCCGATTCCCTTCTGTGTGTGTGAGTTGCATGAAGGCGTGCATGCATGCATGCTATGAGATGTCGCTTGCATTGCTTGCCGGCGGCTCTGGCCTATAGCTTCCGTGGCCTTTTGTCACTGCAACACCCTGGATTATTCTTTCCGTCTGCAGCTTTCCGTTGCCCGTACCCATCAGCAATCTATGCGTATTTTAGCACGTTAGGAAGGCTTGGGAGAGACTCCTAATTAATCACGGATTAATCAGCCCCTGCACCGTCATTCCAGCTCAATGCGCATGTGTAGTGCAGTGCATTTTCAGCTAGAGAGGTCCCTTGCTTCCCTTGCACAGATCGAGAGATGTGTGGTTGGTTAGCCGGCGGCGAACTTAATTTGGCCGCGCATTATTGGATACATCGATGACACGTTCGTGCTAGCCATCTGTCAAGTTCTAAATATAATTAAGGACGCTGATGATTAACGTTATTTATTTCCCGATAACTTTATTCACTATATATTAGCAGGGGTTTGCACCGAACGAAGCTGCGTTCACACACACATGTCAATGCTGCAACACACTTGGTGTTGTGTTATTGTTTGTCATCCATCGAAGTTTCAATTCACAAATTTGCAGGGCAATTCTTTTCCTTTTATTTATGAATAGAAAAAAAATGTTAAGCCTACGCATTTGCACTATATGCGGCGGCTAAGGAATTGCCACCCTAACAAGAGCAAAACTTTTACATTGATATAGCAGGATGGATGACGCCAAGGATTTCAACACCAAAAGGCTAGATTATAGATATAAACTGCACAATGCGAAAACATTTTTAACGTCGTTTTTTCTAATGACAGATATTGCACTATGAAGACTCCCAAAATACACAGATGCTGAATGCATGTTACTCTCAGTGTGATATACGGAGTACATATATTATTCTATATTTTTTTTTTTTGTTAAAATAGCCTTGGGGAGGCGCGGGAGATCAGCTGAGAGACAGAGATGCATGCAGCCTGTGTGCTTCCCTGGAAGAAACCGTGATCAAGTGGCTATTCATTATATATGCTCGGCCAATGACGCCTGTACACGCGCGTGCAAGCTTGGCAATGTGCCTGTGTGGCTGTGTAAACATAAAAATACAAAAGATATGCATATATTATATATAAGTACCTAGATTCTTACTAATCGTTGCTAGGATAAGGATCATGGGGTTCATCTTCCTGCTCCCTCATATATAATTTATTAACTGGAGTTCAGTTAGGGAGTTAGGGGGAATCAAACAAACAATTGTAGCTTTTGATCATGTCCCCACGTGCTTGCATACATCCATCCATGGCTAGGGCGCTAGCTGCTTACCGCAAAGTGACTGTTGGAGTGGCCCGCACGTATCGTGTCCTCCAGCCCATTGTGTTGTTTAAGAGAGGAGACAGAGGAGCATTAGGCCGGCCTAACCATCATTAGCCTTCAATCAAATTATTGGGTGCCATCCAACTAAAATCCTCTCTAATCAAGAACAAAGCTAGCTTAGCAGTAGTATTCTCCTTTTTTTTCCTGTTCATATAAGATGAGCCCCTGCTAGCTGAAAGGTTACAATGTTCGCATATGCTTTGGTGATGGGGGCAGGCATAATAAGCTTTCACCGTGAATGTATGCGCATATGTGTGGTCGTAGATACTGCACAGCTAGCTAGGTTTTGGACATCTAGTTTGTTGATGACTTGTGGACCCGTGGTTAACTGGTTGCCACGCATTGAGTACGACGCATCTCATGAAGTGAGCTTATTTAGGGAGGTTTGTAGTTGTCTATAATTTTGAGTATATCGATCAGTTGACAACTACAGTCCGAGCTCGGAGCTCCGACGAAGGGGTCGGATGAGCTTTTGAGCCAGCTTTACGTAGCATTTTCTTCGGAATACAGCAGGTCAACGAATACATGTATAGCTGACCTTTGTAGTGAGAGAGGCGAACCTTTCCAACACAGCATTTTCTTGCAAAGTGACATCGATCCCCAACCTTTGCAAGATACAGTTTTCTTTTGAGGGGGAACCTTTATTGCAAGATACATGTTCATCAGCTATACTGTGTTGGAATATAAATGGGCTTGGCCGAATTGGAAATTTTCAATTATTTATTCTAAATAAATAAATCTCCAAGGCTTTCATGTATGCAGTGATATATAGTTTTCACTATGCCAAAATAACAAAATAGAATATTACCAATCTAGTGACATGAAAAAGACCTTTTTATAATGTGTGATCACAGACATGCGTAGTCGAAACACGTGGCCCTAAATTTTAGATCCTTTGTGGGTCAATATCATAGACGCGCGCCCCGTTTAAGGCCAGTCTCAGTGTGGTTTTTATGGGAGTGTCATGCATATTTATTAGGGTGTCACATCAGTATATGCACACTTTTTTGCATGAAATTCAAAGGAGAGAGAAAAAAATAATTTCATCCCCACGAAACGAGTCGGGCATTGTTTCCCACACCGTGAAACGGAATGAAACTCGCGCTGAGACATTTCTTTGGAGGAGAGCCATGCAGGGAAGCTGAGGATGCGAGGTAGGGAGGAAAGATAGGAAATAGATGGGGCCCACAAAAGCTAAAATTAGCATGTGAAATCGTGAGACATCCATTTCATATATTGTTTCATATTTTTGGAAATGGTGAAATGAAACGTTGTACTAAGACTGGCCTAAGAAAATGTGTCCATAACCTGCACCTATGATGTGCCATAAATGTAGGTGCTTGTCTCAAGCGGGGCAACCAAATCCATGTCACTTGGTGAGAGGCACATGGACCCGAGAAACTTGCTTGAGAAAAACACTAGAGCCCTTTGTTTTTTTTTTCCAGCTAGATCTATACATTAGAGTAGTTCATTAGCACCTGATCTGGTGTTGGTAGTTCAGAATATTATTAGACCTATTCACGAAATTTTAGTGGACATATTCTTCCTCTGTACAGTTGCATACACGAAATTTTAAAACATGTGTCCTTGTAATAATCTCCTTAGTCTTGCGTTCCTATACCGTGTACAACAATATTGTAAGAAATGGGATGAAGATCACACTAGTCCTATGTTTGGATCAAAAGAGCAATAGCACACGACAGGGCGAAACACACAAGCATGGTCCCGAGACCGGCCCCAAGTCCATATATGAACAGTGGCGAAGTTACCAACTAGTTTATCTAGCCAAGCGATGTTGGGGAAGCAGGGCTGGAGGCTGATAATGCGGCCGGATTCGCTAAGTGCTCAGGTTCTGAAGGGGAAGTATTACCCAGACACCGATTTCCTTTCAACAACCAAAAAAAGGCGAAGCTCGGCTACTTGGAGATCGATCCTTTATGGAAGAGAAGTGTTAAAAAAGGGTCTGATTTTGAGGATAGGCCCTGGAGATGTTAACGTATGGGATGAGCAGTGGATCCCTGGATTGCGGTCCCTAAAACCCTTGATCCGCATGCCTAGATCAACTGCGCAAAGGGTTTGTGATTTATATGTCCCTGGTACAAGAGTGTGGGATGAATCAGCAGTTCGAAGAACTTTTATGACACTTGAGGCAGACGAGGTTCTAAAGATCAAACCTAGTGGCCGCCTGGCGGAAGATGTATTAGCTTGGGCTTTTGAGAGGAATGGGCTGTACTCGGTTCGTTCCACTTATAGGCTCCTGAAAGAGGCTCAGACAGAACATGCTATGGCAACTGGAAGCGAGACGATGACATCAGGGACATCTCACTATTGGAGTGCGGTGTGGCGGCTGAACATTCCACCAAAGATCCGTGTTTTCTGGTGGCGGGTGATGCACAATTCCCTCCCATCTAAGGCCGAGCTGAAAAGAAGACATGTGGAGAAGGAGAGCTTCTGTGAACTTTGTGGCGATCTAGAAGAAAACCTCTATCATGTGTTCTTCGTGTGCCCCATTGCGAAGTTGTTCTGGAAGGAGCTGAAGAAGGGGTCCGGGGTTAAAGTCCCAGAGTTTCATCCATGTTTGTGGGCAACAGATGTCTTCAGAGCGGATATCTGTCCTCCATCGTCAGCGGCGTGGGTGGTCTGTGGGGCTTGGACGCTGTGGTCGAGCCGTAATAGCAAACGCCATGGTGGTAAAACCTGGGATCCCGGGGCGACAGCGAGGTATATCTCAGGAGTCAGGACTCATGGAAGATTTGGCATCCTTGAAGGTGCAAAAAAAAACATGAGAAGCCGGTGAGAAGCATGGTGTGGCAACGGCCTGGCATGGGATGGGTGAAGGTCAATACGGACGCTTCGTTTGTATCATCAGAATGCACTGGCGCTGCCGGTGTGGTCATCCGCGACCACGAAGGTGCGGTCTGTTCTGGTGCCGCACGGTGGTTCGATGGTATACCGGATGCCCTGACTGCGGAGGCGCTGGCAGCAAAGGAAGGGCTGGAGTTAGCAGCAGAGATGGGCTACGATTAGGGATGGCAACGGGTACATACCCGATGGGTAGTGTCCACCCATACCCGTACCCGCTAGACTAAATTTTACCCGTCGGGTTACCCGTAAACACACGCGGGTAGGAAAATGATTCCATACCCGTACCCGCCGGGTAAATTCTACCCGACGGGTAACCCGCACCCGACATCATATCCAAGAATTGCATAAATATATTGGACATTCTCACACAAAAATAAATAATACCGAGCTTCTAGCAGGTTATAAATTAATAAACATTGATATAATAATATCATTGCAACAAGCTAATAGAGTAATACACATTAGCATCAAAATATAGGCTAAATTCATACACCATATGGGGCTAATGACTTAAGATGACTGTTATTTCTGCGGGTTTTTCTTACCCGCGGGTAGACGGGTATGGGTAGTATACACCCACACCCGTACCGCATACCCGATGGGTATAAGATTTTGTCCAATAACGTACCCACGGGTACAAAGTTCCTTCCATACTCGTCTCTTTATCGGGTAAAACCCGTCGGGTACTCAGGTTTCGGGTACCCATTGCCATCTTTAGCTACGATCGGGTGATCCTCGAGGTCGATTGCAAGAATCTAGTGACCTTGCTGGATGATCGGTCAAGTGTGAGATCAGCAATTGGCAGTCTTTGTTATGATATCATGGAGCTAGGCAGGTCCTTTAGAGATTTTAAAGTTGTTTGGGTTCGTAGAGATGTGAATTCAGTGGCTCACTGCTGTACTTGTATGGTGTCGAGCACTGATCGCTGTCTTTTCTGGCTTGACTATGTCTCGGATTGGTTATCCGAACTAGCAAGTTCAGATTGTAATCCTGCCTTGAATGAATGAGAAGCTCCGTGTTACTAAAAAAAAAAAAACTAGTTTATCTGGCCCAGAACGCATCAATCTCGGCACTGCTCCACCTGAAAATGACAAGGAATGTAGTGAAACAGATTAACCGTGTCCTCTCCGAAGTCCACCTCCCGATTGTACACATATGGTTTCGCTCGTTTTCGGTCAGGAAATAATAAAATACATTACACGCAAGCTGTTCTTTATTTATTTAACTAAGACAGCAGACGTCGTCAAGTGCTCGTCCTGGCCTCCTAGGCAGTCAGTCGTCCCAGAAATCCTTGTACGTGCACGGCCATGTCGACAGAGCATGCAAATAATATAACGTGCGTGTCTCGATCGATCGATCAACTCGATGGCAGCTAGTGCGTGTGGGCGGGGTGGCCTCTTTTGTGCGGGCGTACGTGTCCGGTCGCTCGCCTTAGATTTACCTGCAGAGAGGCCGGCTGGCCGAGCTACCCATCTACCAGTATCAATCGACTATCGTCATCGGCACGCTCACGCACGCACACCATTGCAAAGTGACAGCGTCGCGTGCGCGCAGTGCAGCCGTGCAGGCAAAACTTTCTCATGTGTATAAAAGGGCCACTGTTCGGGGAAAGGGAATCTGCTCCTCTTTGGTGCGTGGTGTCTGTACTGTACGTCTCCGCCGAGAAACAGAGGCGGGGCTTGAACAATGTCGCTTGAGACTGCCGGATTGCGTGCGGCCTTGATGCTTTCGCGGTTTTTACTGCCTTGGCGAAATTAAATTAAAGATGGAAGTTAAAATTGGCTGATTGAGCAGGGGAACGCGTGATAAGTTTCGATCAGTACAGTAGTTATGCCAGAACAACAATAAAACTTTTCTTCTCTTATGGCTAGCCGAGAGGATGCATGCAGTCGTGCGGAACTGTGACCTGACCGGTGTAGAGTACATTTTGATCTCATAAAAACAGACTTTGCTTGGGCTTCTTGGTGGGTTGTGTTGTGCTGCTACCACCTAAGAGAGGGCCGGCCTAGGATCCCAGCCCGACCCAGCTTGTGCTAGTGCCGCGCGGCGTTCCGTCGAGCCATGAATTGCTCTCTTGCTTCGTCCCAGTCCCCGCAGCAAAATCCAGCAGGTACGACCACGACAAGCAGCAGCTACCGTCGTACGCTTTCAGCGCGACGCCGGGGCCCAACAAAAGCGCGCTCCCGATACCGGATCGTGCGGGAGCCAGCCGCAACGTACACGCATGTGCCGACGCCGTGCAAAGTCGCGCAGGCGCAGCCTAGCTACGCACAGCACTGCCTCCGTCCGTCTCGCTCCGATCCGTCCATTATTGGTGGTCCAGGCAACACCGCGGCAGCGTCTCGCGGCTCCCGCCCCGCGCGCACGAGACTCCATCCAATCCATGACGACGGGCGCCGGCCTCTACCCGCCGGTCCGGTCGACAGGCCACATGCGCAAGCTGCTGCTGCCACCGTGGGCTTCAGCGCGCGCTGGCTGCCCTGCCCTGGCTGCATGCATGCGGTCATGCACGGCCACCGCCGGGCGGGTACGCCACATGCATGCGCGCGCCAGGGCCAGGCAGGCACGGGCAGGGAAGGGGCCGGACTGCCGGCCGGCCGGAGCAGGCGTGCGCGTACTCGTCGCGTGCATGGAGGAGCTGGACCGATGCGCTCGTGGTACGTCTCGTCTCGTCTTGTGGGCGCGGGCGCGGGCCGCCCGGCCGGTCCACCACACAACCAATCCCATCGTCATGCAATGATGCAAAAACTGCAAAGCAAGCGCGCCTGGCGAAACTGCTAAAGTAATTTGCAGGGATGTGGCTAGCTAGCGTGTGCATGCATGTTGCACTTGCACTAGCGTGTGCATGCATGTTGCACTTGCACGCCATGTGATGTACTCGAAGCGAACGCAAAAAGCAAAGACATGGGAAGAGGGGGCAAATAAGCTAGGGCTAGCCTTCGTGCGCGGCCAACTTGTGGGTTCCATAAAATTAATAGGAGTATAGCACGATCGCGAGACCATTCGCTTTGCCATTTTGTTGCACGCATGGGCGCGTCGCACGCCGGATCGGACTATCGGTGGTGGTGATTGGAGCGGGCCGGGCTAACAAAACAAATATAATGACATGCATGGGTGATGCGTATTCTGTCAGATGGACACTGTGTGCGTGTGTGGATGAACAATACAGCTAGTACTACAGTACCTCCGTGTGGTTGTAACCGCGCACATGGTCCACATGTGAAGATGGAGATCAAAAAAAAAAAATGCATGTGAAGATGGAGTTCTATCAAAAAAAAAAAAGTGTGAAAATGGAGAGGTCTGCTACCGCTCGCGCTTGTATAAGCTGTCGTAGGATGGATGATTGAGATGAGCACGGCCGGACACTACCGGCAGAAGCTCAGAGTGTCATTTCTCTAGTGATCTACGTAGGAAACCACGCCGCTGCATGCATGCATGCATCTGACGCTGACGCTGATGCAATTCTTGCCGTGCTCTCCCACCGGAACTAGGCAGAGATCGACAGGCACACTACTCCCGTGCAGTGGCTTTGACTCCCTGATTCGGATGACAATGCCCCCGCCGGCCGGCAAGTTTGCAGGCTCCTGCCCAATTTCGCATGTCTTTCCAAGCACAGTCTGAACGTCTGATCGCCGTCCCCTCAGTGAGCAGCTCCCGCACATCATGCATGCAGGCTGGAGCTCTCCTTTTCCACGGAACCGTGCGTTGGGCTGGACCTCGTCGTCGTGGCATTCCCTCGATCTCATCAGTCATCGCTTGATCTCAGGTTCTCGCTCTCGCTTCTTTTAAGTGGCATTGTTTATAGCAACTAAATGGACTTCTCCTCTGAATATCCATCCCGCGCGTATGCTAGCACTAGAATAAAATAATGTGCAAGCAGCAGTGGCGGCGATGGTACGGTGGAGCAAGGCGATGGTACGGTGGAGCAAGAGACTTCCCCAGTTATGGGGTCAATATCCCAGTTATGGGGTCAATAATGCCATTTGCTGTTACATTACACACGCGGAACTAACATTAATATATTCAATACCACAAATGTCTATATTAAATATTCTGCCAGGTCGAAGTGTCGTCCAGTGCCCTTTAAAAACTATTTCCCCTTTGTGTTCTGCTTCTAGCTAGTGTTCTTTTATTTCGAATAATCAGATCGATTTTGCCTTTTTCAGTACTATATATATTGTGAAAGCCATATCAACTACATACATGAATGAATAAATTTAAAATGCTGGTATTACATATAAACGGTAGTGAAATCCAACTCACTATTCTATACTTATCTTTTGCTCGTCATTCATTTTTTTCTCCTAGAGTCTAACCACCAGTTGGGTTGACTTCCAAGTTGGCTGTTATGGCACGCAAGAAGCCGCAGCCCTGTTGACATTTCTGGCAATGCACTCCAATAATCAGGGATGGATCAATCATCAAAAGAGGCTTATACTTATATGCCAGTACGACTTCTACGTGGATGTCATGTGCATGCCGTCTACCTACTGTGATGATTGGTGCAAGCATAATTGTATATGTCTCCATTTTCTTGTTCGCAACACGTACTACACTGATGCTGTTAGCTTGCTTCAAACAAAAAAAAGGAACAGTGACCGTCCATGCATCCAGCTACGAATAGGGAAGCATCCCTGTAGAAGAGAAAGAAAAGGAAGACATTAGCAGCAAAATTCAGGCCCTTTACTGACTATTTCCTCTCCGGAGCCGCTAAATCGCGGTCGCCCGCCAGGAGCGATTCCAGAGGCCAATTTCCGACACAGCCTTCAACTTTCTATTTTTGGCAAAAAAATATTTCTGCGACTTTTCTCATTTGGAAAGTTTACTATTTTTAGCAAAAGAAAGAAAAAAATACAAATCTGGTCGCATAACTTTCATTTCATAAGTTATGAGTATAACTTATAATCCAACTTATACACATAACTTTACCTGATCTTTAACATTTCTAAGTTGTGCTCATGACTTATACATTTAATTTATTATGTGAAAACACATAACTTTAACGTTTTAGAAAGAAAAAACCAAAGTTACAAATCCAGACGCATAATTTTCTATGTATAACTTGGACGTCTAACTTATAATCTAACTTATACACATAACTTATGTGATCTTCTGCGCTGTAAAATTACAATATAACTTATACATATAACTTTTGCATATAACTTAGATAACAGAACATCGAAAAAACTTATATATATATATATATACAATTACTGTAGTATAAGGAAAAAGTAAAAAAAAATCTTCAAAACATATCAAGTGGATCTAGTTTTGTTCGCCTCGTTGCATAGAATGCACTGGTGCAAACGGAATTAAAGACGGATATACGGCTCAGAAATTATCGAAGGTTAAAATAAATATTTTTATTTTTCTCGCTTACATCGGTGCTGACATCAGCGAACGAAAAAACACACACAGGAGAGAAGTGGGGCTGGGGGCATCAGACAACATACGTGGGTACGAGACATCGTACAGGCAACACATTGACCGCTCCGAACGGAACGCGCGGCCAACTGCGAAAAGGGAATTGTGTTTCCCCTCCTAGTTTGCATCTATCCATAAACTTTTGTGCGCTGGTGCATTTTTCTTTGGTCTTTGCTGGGGTGGGGGGGGGGGGGGGGTTTTCGCATTTGAAAGACCCATTCTTCCTTTTAAAAGATAGATACAAAAACTTAATGCAGCGATTTGAGCAACAACGCATTCTTCTTATACATGCAGCCTCTTGTATCTCTTTGTTGCGTCGTAGGTCTTCTTTTGCGATCTGGAAGGCATGCAATTTGATGGAGGACAAAGCTCGATCTCTACGGCCTTTCATGGCGTCCGCCGTCCGTCCGTAGTAGTAGGTGTGATGGCCGAGTCTAATGGCCTCTCGCCGTCGCCTGACCGCTGACGGTCTCATTGCCACATCGGTGCAGCAGTGCTTCAAAACATTCGTCTGTCCGCCTGTCGCCGTGTGCCGACAAGTGAAAATCGACAAGCCGAGCAGGGGCACAAGGCAAAGATGTGGACGGGGCACGCTCGAAATAGGCGGTGGTAAATACTGCCGCGCAGAGTGCGCAGACGACCGAAAGCTACGAGAGCAGCGTGCAAACAGAGAAGGTGGGCACGACAGTATCTAAGGTATATGGCGAGCTGAGGCGAGGCGGCAGTTTTTTTCCTCTTCTTTTCTTTTTCCATTTCCAGAGGAAAGAAAGAAACGGCCGGGGAACTTTACCTCATCCGTCGGCCATAAAAAAAACTGGCCATAAAAAAATTTGCAGTTCCGTCAGTTCCGTGTCCATGCCGTGCCATGCCATGGCCTACCACCAAGTGGCCGCGTCCGGAACG
>JAKNSH010121193.1:0-11641 GCA_027790015.1 Cymbopogon flexuosus | reverse complement strand
GGACAGCAGCGGGGGCTCTCGGTCTCCTCCTTCAGATCTCGCACGCCTCCAGATCTCGCGCCCTCTCTCCATCCCAATCCCATGCCCACTCCCCCTCCTTGGATCTAACCACTCCGCCCCTCCTCCCGTCTCCGCGGCCGGAGCTGAGATCCGCGGCCATGGCGGGCGCCGCGGGCGGGTTCGTCACGCGGGCCTTCGAGGCCATGCTCAAGGAGTGCGCCGCCAACCGCGGCAAGTTCGCCGCGCTGCAGCAATCCATCCAGTCGTACCTCGGTGCGTGCGTGCGTGCGGCCCGCTTTCCTCCCTCTCCTCCCGCGCATTGGGATCTCTTGGTGGCTGATGATGGAGCTAAGGTGGTCTCTGCGTGGCTCGTGTCGTTGCAGATAGCATCAAGGGGGCTACGCCGGAGGGCGCGGTCATCACGGAGGCGCTCACGTCGGCTGGGCGCGTGCTCGACGGGCCGCAGGCCGAGCTGGTGCTGCAGCCGCTCCGCCTCGCCGTCGAGACCAAGCACGTCAAGCTCGTGGAGCCCGCGCTCGACTGTCTCCACGTAATTACTAATCATCATCATCATCCCATTTCTGCTCTTCCTTTGCTTGCCTGCATGCCTGAGGCTCATGAAGCGTCAGACGTGTTGCATTGACGTCGAGCACCGTGGCGGGTTTAATAAATGCGTGTTGCTGGAGGGATCATTCGCTCTAGCACCATGGATGCTTTGGATGTTAGCGGGCTAGAAACACATTTCCTTGTCTAGGGTAGATATTCACGTCGATCAGTCCTCATTTTGTATGTGCAGGGCCAAGTCCCTGAATTGGTTGTTTGCGTTAGAGATGGTAGATAGTTCCAGATTTATGCCATTTGACTTATTTACATTTTTGTGAAGAATGTAACACAGACTGTTGTTATATGAAGATGATATGACTCAGGATGTTATAATGAGTGTGCAGTATGAACAAGTAGCTGTCTAGACATTAAGTTGATACATCAATATACATTTTGCATTGGCAAGGTTCAATAAGTTAGGATGCTATGGTACACATTATTCTCATATTCAGAAATATGATGTATAAATACACCCATTTAAGTTCTATGTTGCCATCGTATACATCTCATGTAACACTGAATTTGGATCCTTGTGCAGTAATTGCATATACACTTATACATATGTGGGATTTGGACATTTGGGCGCTATCTTATCTTGCCCGTAATCCATGCATAAATCAATTTCCAATAGTTTTTCCCTTAAGTTGAAAGTTTGGCCATTGCTAAATTACTTAGGGTAGAGTTAAATGTGTGGAGTCTACGATAGTTGCAAAGCAGTTCAGATCACTGCTATTTTCCACCCCTTTTCCACCACATTTTGTTTTTAACCAAGAATCAATCCGCTAATATATCTGTAGCACCTTTTTTTGTTTTATAAAAACATAATATTAGACGAAACATCTTCAACAATCCAATCTGATTGAGTTGTTCAATTTCTGTTACCAGAAACTTATTGCTTATGACCATTTAGAAGGCGATCCTGGTTTAGAAGGTGGTAAAAATTCACCATTATTTACAGACATCCTGAACATGGTATGTGGCTGCGTTGATAACACCTCCTCTGACAGGTATGCATCACATTAATCAAGATAATTCCATGACACAACTTTTGCACAAGTACTAACATGATTATCATTCTCTGTGCTATAGTACTGTTCTCCAAGTCTTGAAAGTGCTTCTGAATGCTGTTGCTTCAAATAGGTTTAGAGGTAACTTTTACAAGCATATTCTATACTAATGGTATTTTGTTTATTAGGTAGTTTTAACTAATGCTGTTTTTTTAAATGGATTTATGAGATATCAGCATATACATAATGACATCATGCATTAGGCGGTTAAGCTTATACATAAGACTGCAACATGCATGTATTAGTTTGGACAATGTTTCTTCTCATACTTTTTTTTCTGTATGTGCAAGTTGTTAATAAATTCTCATTCTTATATTTTACTGCTACAAAGTCAGTGGGGTCATGTTGAAGTACAATGTAAGCTGCAAGCCTCAGCACATCTTTTATGTTTGATTCTTTTTTTTTTTTTTTTTTGAAATGCAGTTCATGGAGAGCCATTGCTTGGGGCCATTAGAGTATGCTATAACATTGCTCTTAATAGGTACCTGTTATATCACTATCTTCTTGCTTGCAGTATGTTGCCTTGTTGCCCTTTGCACCATGTTTGATAATTTTTTAATTTTGTATTTCTTAGCAAGAGCCCTGTGAACCAGGCTACCTCAAAGGCTATGTTAACCCAGATGATCAGCATTGTATTCAGGAGAATGGAATCTGAGCCGGTAAAGAAATTTCACATGTCTTATCTTGTGGGAAAATGATTCGTTGTCGTTGAGGTTGTTACTTTACTTTCTTGGTTCCAGGTTTCTGTATCACCTGCAAGCTCTGTGGTTAAAGATACGCCTTCATCTATCGCAAAGGAATCCGAAAATGGAGAAATATCTACTGATAGCCAAGATGAGGAAAAAGTTACTCTGGGAGATGCATTGTCCATGAATCGGCCTTCTGAAGCACCTCCAACATCTGTTGAAGAGCTTCAGAATCTTGCAGGTGGAGCAGATATTAAGGTACTGAAACTGGATCTCTTGTTGCTATGAGAACTTCCAAATGTGTCATGCATTGCATTGGTTCCATCTAATTCCAAGAGTTCTTTTACAGGGATTGGAAGCTGTTCTAGACAAGGCTGTTGAACTTGAAGATGGGAAGAAAGTGTCACGGTTTGTTAAGCTTGTTTTAAGTTGTGCTTAGTGTCTGGGTTTCTGCATGTCAAGTTAATGCATCAGGAACTCAGATGTGGCAGTAACTAACTACCTTTGCTCTCCCCCTCTTTCTCCAGGGGAATTGACCTGGACACTGTGAATATAATTCAGCGTGATGCACTGTTGCTCTTTCGAACTCTCTGCAAGGTTGGTTGCTTGAGTAATATTATTTTAGTGAGAGCTACAAAGCAACAATTATATCCTTCCTGCATTTTGTCATCCTTTTAGATGAGCATGAAAGAAGAAAGCGATGAGGTTGCTACTAAGACAAGGCTGCTATCACTCGAACTGCTACAGGTTAGCTTACTTCTCTGGGGCTGCTAATGTTTATTTATTTTTTGTTATGATGTCATGCATAGCCATTCTCTTCAGGGATTGCTAGAGGGAGTCAGCAACGCGTTCACGAAAAATTTCCACTTCATTGATTCGGTCAAAGCATATCTTTCCTATGCTCTTCTGCGAGCATCTGTCTCTCCAGCTCCGGTTGTTTTTCAGGTAAAAAATTGAAATTCACTCAGTTTCTGTAATAAGAGTGGGCTATCATGCTAAGTTGACATTTCTTCTTTTATTACAGTATGCTTGCGGTATATTTTCAGTTCTGTTGCTCCGGTTTAGAGAGAGTCTGAAGGTAAAATTATTATTAAGAGGACTCATGTATGGAACTATTGTTTGTTGTGTTGTGTTGCTTTTGGTACCATTACATTTGAATTTTTCAAATATTGGTGCAGGGGGAAATTGGTGTCTTCTTTCCTCTGATAGTTCTAAGGTCTTTGGATAGCTCTGATAGCCCACTCAGCCAGAAGGCTAGTGTTCTTAGGTGATTTTCTTTTTCCTTTATGGATCCCAGCTGCATGCATAACACATGAACAGAGACAGTTTGGTCATTTGAGACATTTGGGACATTTATGTTTGATTTATTTGACTGATTTTCCAATCAGGATGTTGGAGAAAGTTTGCAAAGATCCCCAAATGCTTGCAGATGTGTTTGTGAACTATGACTGTGATCTTGAGGGACCAAACCTTTTTGAACGCACGGTAATCATATGTTTTTCCCCCAAATGTCCACAAAGCGTGGCTTCTGAATTTCTCATTAAAATGTGTCTTTCTTTTCTTTGACTTGGAACAAATCTGATTGATAATATATCTTTTACCAGGTTAGTGCACTCTCAAGAATAGCACAAGGATCTCAAATTGCTGATACTAACTCCATTGCGTCATCCCAAACAGTTTCTGTAAAAGGCTCGTCTCTCCAGGTTACTATGATTCAGATTACTCAGGCCTCCTTTATAATTTCTTGTTTCTTGTTAGTTTGACATAATTTTTTTTTATTGCAGTGCTTGGTTAGTATTCTGAAGTCATTGGCTGATTGGGAGCAACTTCGAAGAGATTCCTCAAAGCAAGGGAGCATTGTTGAATCTCATGAAGAGGATGCTTCAAGGAGCTTGACAACTGATGAGATGAAGAGCCAAGAAGATGGTCGGAATCAGTTTGAGAGAGCCAAAGCTCATAAGTCGACAATGGAGGCTGCATTCTCAGAGGTGGAATGCCTGCAATTTTCATAAACACTTTGGAACTGAAATATCACATTGTTTCTTGAATGTTATAGTTTGTAACTGACACCTTCACCAAAATCAAATCTTTTGCAGTTTAATCGTAAACCAACTAAAGGGATTGAATATCTATTGTCAAATAAATTGATAGAAAATAAGGCATCATCTGTAGCTCAGTTTCTGAAGAGCAATCCCAGCTTGGATAAGGTGATTTCGAGATTTCATTTAGTGTCTTGCTGTACCAATATAACTACTTCCTCCATTCCAAATTATAAGATGTTTTAGCTTTTCTAGATACATTGTTTTTGTTATGTACCTAAGATATACACTATGTGTAGGTACATATCTAAAGCAATATATATCTAGAAAAGCCAAAACGCCTTGTGATTTGGAATGGAGGAAGTATCATTTAATGTTATTTGTCAAAAAGGTGTACATACATCTAACTTTTGTTAGCTATGTGCAGGTTATGATTGGTGAATACTTGGGACAGCATGAGGAGTTCCCTCTTGCTGTGATGCATGCCTATGTTGACTCCATGAAGTTTTCAGGGTTAAAGTTTGATGCTGCAATTCGTGAGTTCCTCAAAGGATTTCGCCTTCCCGGTGAAGCGCAGAAGATAGATCGCATAATGGAAAAGTTTGCTGAGCGGTAGGTGTATATGTATTTATAGAACTCAACACAATTTTCTTAAAGATTTTCCCGCAGTGACCCTCAGATGCTGATATGATTTATTTGCAGGTACTGTGCTGATAATCCTGAGCTTTTCAAAAATGCAGATACTGCTTATGTTCTTGCTTATGCTGTTATAATGTTGAATACTGATGCACATAATCCAATGGTATGGCCTAAGATGTCAAAATCAGATTTTGTTCGTATGAACACTGCAAGTGATGCAGAAGAATGTGCCCCAAAGGAGCTCTTGGAAGAAATTTATGATTCCATTATCAAGGAAGAGATAAAGATGAAAGATGATTCTCATGATACTTCAAAAACCACCAAGAAACCTGAAACAGAAGAAAGAGGCCGTCTTGTCAATATCCTCAATTTAGCCCTTCCAAGACTGAAGTCAGCTAGTGATACAAAGGCAGAGAGTGAAAAGATTATCAAACAGACCCAGACACTTTTCAAGAACCAGGGACAGAAGAAAGGTGTTTTTTACGTTGCACAGCAGGTTGAGCTTGTTAGACCAATGCTTGAAGCTGTAGGATGGCCTTTGCTTGCAACATTTTCTGTAACAATGGAGGAAGGTGACAGTAAGCCTAGGGTTGTATCGTGCATGGAAGGTTTTCGTGCTGGCATCCATCTTACCCGTGTTCTTGGGATGGACACCATGCGATATGCTTTTTTGACGTCCTTAGTGAGGTAGGTTTATCCTTTCTACTTCTTCATATAATGCAACTGCATTTACTTTTCTTATAGCAATATGAATGTAATACTATCCTTTTCTTTCATAACCATTTTGCAGGTTTACATTTTTGCATGCTCCCAAAGAGATGCGTAGTAAAAATGTCGAGGCACTGAGGACTCTTCTTGGTTTAGCTGACACTGATATGGATGCTTTACAAGATACTTGGAATGCTGTTTTAGAATGTGTCTCGAGACTCGAGTATATCACTTCAAATCCTTCAATTTCCGCAACTGTAATGCTGGGATCAAATCAAATATCGAGGGATTCTGTAGTCCAATCGTTGAAAGAGTTGGCTGGGAAGCCTGCTGAACAAATCTTTGTAAACAGTGTAAAACTGCCAAGTGATTCAATTGTTGAATTCTTCACCGCCCTTTGTGGCGTTTCTGCTGAAGAGCTAAAACAAACACCTGCTCGTGTCTTTAGCTTGCAGAAACTTGTAGAGATAAGCTATTATAACATGGCTCGTATACGGCTGGTATGCTCTTTTGCTTGTTCTCTGTGCCATCTATTTTGCACCATTTTTCCTAGACAATAATTGTGTCAAGTGATAAATAAGTTGGTCTAAACATGCAATCTGCCATAGCCCACAAAAACTCACCATTATACATGGAAATGTAGGTGTGGGCTAGAATATGGTCTGTGCTGGCCCAACATTTTATTGCTGCTGGAAGCCACCATGAGGAGAAAGTTGCAATGTATGCCATTGATTCGCTAAGACAGCTTGGTATGAAGTACTTGGAGCGTGCTGAATTAAACAACTTCACATTTCAGAGTGACATACTGAAGCCCTTTGTCATTTTAATGAGAAATAGCCACAACTCAAAAATCCGAGGTTTAATTGTTGATTGCATTGTTCAGGTATGTCCTTATGCATGACTTTTGACATATATATGAATGCAATGATCTGGTGTTTCTTATCAAATGATGCTACATGTAAAAACTTTGCTGGATGTTCATGTAGTTGATCAAGTCAAAAGTTGGTAGCATAAAGTCAGGGTGGCGTTGCGTATTCATGATATTTACTGCGGCGGCTGATGATGAGGATGAATCAATTGTTGAGAGTGCTTTTGAAAATGTAGAACAAGGTAAATAAGGAATTTATATAGCTGGCTCGTAAAGTGCCTTACCCAGCTTATATCCTACCTATGTTGAAATTTTATTGGCTGACTTCGTGAATTAAATGATCTCTTACAGTTATCTTGGAACATTTTGACCAAGTTGTTGGCGATTGCTTCATGGATTGTGTCAACTGTCTTATTGGTTTCGCAAATAATAAGTGCACTCCTCGGATTAGTTTGAAGGCTATTGCTCTCCTGCGTATATGTGAAGATCGTTTGGCAGAGGTTTGGAATTTTGGGTTATCTCTAACCTTCACCTACATATTCATTAGAATTGGGGATGACTTTTTTGTGTATCTCATTTGTCTCTATCACAGGGATTCATTCCAGGCGGTGCTGTTAAACCTATTGATGTTGTTCCAGAGGCCAATTTTGATGTGACTGAGCACTACTGGTTTCCAATGCTGGCTGGTTTGTCTGATTTAACTTTGGACTCCAGACCAGAAGTCAGACACTGTGCACTGGAAGTGTTGTTTGATTTGTTGAATGAAAGAGGACATAAGTTCTCTTCTCCCTTCTGGGAGAGTATTTTTCATCGTGTACTATTTCCAATTTTTGATCATGTAAGGCATGCCGGAAGGGATGGACTTTCTTCTTCTGGGGATGATTGGCTTCGTGATACTAGCATTCATTCGCTGCAGTTAATCTGCAACCTTTTCAATACATTCTATAAGGTAACGTGTGTTGTTCTTCCTTTTAGTTGCTTCACGGAGATCCTTTGCATAATCAGAATATCAGTGTGATGAAACTGGTCAATCCCCTGCATTCCATAGACATCACACTCAAACTTGTTTGGTTTGTCATCATCTGATTGTGGAACTTACACAGGAGGTATCCTTTATGCTTCCACCTCTTCTCAGTTTGCTGCTTGAGTGTGCCAAAAAAACAGACCAAACTGTCGTTTCAATTGCTCTTGGCGCTTTAGTTCATCTGATTGAAGTTGGCGGTCACCAGTTTAGTGATGGTGATTGGGAAACATTACTAAAGAGTATTAGGTATTTTCTGAATTTTTTTGTTACTACCAAAGTTTTTTACTTCTCATTATTTAATTAATTATTTATTCGTTATTGTTGATATCACTTGTCAGGGATGCGTCCTACACAACTCAGCCTCTTGAACTGCTCAATTCATTAGGATTTCAGAAATCAACCAACCAGCAGTTACTTTCAAGAGAAGAAAGCAATGCACATGGCAGCCAGGGGGAACCCTCCATTAGTAATAATGGTGAGCATAGTCATGCAGAGGCAGGTCCACAAACTAGCCTGGAGAATTCAGAAGGTATCATGATCTGACGTGTTCATATCACTTTTTTGATGCATTAATTCAGTAAATTCGATAGACTGGAACATGAAAGTTATACACAATTTATGTATTCATCTAGGTTTACCGTCACCATCTGGGAGAACACAACCCGCTGCTTCCCTTTCCCCACGCGGCCAAAGCTTTGGACAAAGAATTATGGGCAATATGATGGATAATCTTTTGGTCAGAAGCCTTACTTCCAAATCAAAAGGTCGAACAGATGATATTGCTCCACCCTCTCCTGTGAAGGTATATGTATGCTCTTTCCTCCAACACATGTTGATAGGTCACAAGTAGTCAGATACTATGGTTTGGTCATTAGTAGTCTAGTACTCCATTCCAAATTATAAGTCGTCTAGGTAATAGATGCATAGCAAAAGCTTTGTACTTAGAAAAGCCAAAACGACATGATTTGTAATGGAGGGAGTAGTTGCTTGTAGCTTGGTGTATCTACAATTCTGTGCATCAATAAGTATTTGACCATGCATTCCGAGAAAAGAAAAAAAATCAATTGCTTTATTTGGTCTTTCTCAAATTTTGTGTTTATCCATCTCACTAAGGATGCCGGTTATTTTGTAATAGTTGTATGTTAACTCGCTCACACCTGAGTTTATTTGGTATGTGAACAAGAGATGTATTACATGGACTTATATTATTGTACCATGTATGGTTAATGAATATTATGCTACCCTATTGTTTTGACAGCGAATTGTATGGGTCTTCATTAGTACTCAATGTATTATTTTTGAATTAGTTTTTGAGTTGGTTTTACTAAACTCTGCTATTCCACTCTTCCAAAAATTTGGTCTTGTTGAAGGCTCAGCTCATATGAGCTTTGTTTAGCTGTTCTAACCCTCGGATTTGGTACTTGGTAGCTCATCTGGCATCCAAAAGCTATAGCTCTGAACATTTCTTAGTATGCCTAGTATGGAAGTCCTGACATTTTCTCCTTTCGTTTTGTGCTTGTTGATCTAGGCCCCTAATGATGATGAGGCTGACAAAGCTGAAGAGGAAGAGAGCCCTATGATGGAAACTGTCAGGAGCAAATGTATCACACAGTTACTGCTGCTTGGGGCTATTGACAGCATACAAGTAAGCAATTTCCACTTTATATACATGCTCTTAGATCTGAGTCCATCCATCGTCTCTGTTACAATGTGGGTCTGGACACACCTTGTATGTGATACAATTGAGGACTCAGAATTCTAGTAGCAAATAAGAATACATCACCCTCAGCCCTACTTGGGGTTGATATACTGTGACTAACTATCGAAGGAACATTTCAGAAGAGGTATTGGAGCAGGCTACAAGCTACACAACAGATAGCAATAATGGATATCTTGCTCTCACTCCTAGAATTTGCTTCTTCGTATAACTCACCTTCAAATCTTCGGACAAGGATGCACCATATACCTCCAGAAAGGTAAGACCTGAAGACCAAATGATTTCCTTTTTTGATCTATGAATCAGTTTCTAATTTTTAAATTTTTGTAGACCTCCACTGAATCTTCTTCGGCAAGAACTAGCTGGAACAACAATTTATTTGGATATCCTCCATAAATCAACAGTGGAGCTGGACGAAAAGGACTCCACTGAGGAAACAAATGGTTTAAATGTGGAATCTGGTGACCAGGAAAAGATCAAGTACCTAGCAGAAGGGAAGCTGGTTTCTTTTTGCGGGCAGATTTTGAAAGAGGCGTCTGATCTCCAGCCGAGCACTGGGGAGGGTGCCAGTGCAGACATACATCGTGTACTAGACTTACGAGCACCTGTTATTGTCAAGGTATATATCTGGATCCTGGAAGCTTTATGTTGGGTCTTTTGAAATTCTCATCCTCTGTAAAAAAAAAAATCTCATCCATAATCTGTTTATGCTCTTTCATGAAATTTTGTTTGCATTTCAGGTTTTGAAAGGAATGTGCATCATGGATGCTCAGATCTTCAAAAGGCACCTGAAAGAGTTCTATCCATTAATTACCAAACTTATCTGTTGTGATCAGGTATGTACTTTCTCAAATGTGGTTTAGTTTCTAGGTACCATCAAAGAAACATGTGATAAAGCCAGAGCTTTAATTTGTGGTTGTGCTGCAGATGGATGTTCGTGGAGCCCTTGGTGATCTCTTTAGCAAACAGCTTACTCCACTCATGCCCTGAATTATGGCAGTATTTCCTCTCTTGCATATATCTTGTTGGAATATATTCGCCATCAGCATTTTTGTGCAAACATGGAGCACTGGTAGGGTGCTTGCCATCCTTAAGGCACATGTATGGTGCAACAGCTACTCCGTAGGAAATTACTAAGATCCTGGTCAGTGGGAACAGGAAATCCCTAGGCCACTTTTTTTTTTTTGGATGACGCAAAAGGGAAGTAGCTTGACTGTTGCACACACCATGTTTTTCCTAGTGACTTGTACTTTGAGCTATTTATCTGTGCTCGGACAGGGATGATGCTTCCATTATACAGTAGAGTAGTGTTGGTAATATGTACACATTGTTGAGGACATTGTACTTGAGGCCTGTTATTATAGGCAATAGTAGATTATTTGCAGCAAGTCTCGTTTTTGTGCATCTGACTTGATATGTACACATTGTTCAGTACATTGCTGAGTAGTATGCCTTATCTGACTTGAAGAATTGCGTTGGCAAATTCCTATTGTCCTCAAGTTGCTGTAATGTTGACAGGACGGTGCATTTATCTGTGGGTATTTTTGTCTTATCCGTGTTGGGCGCATGTGTTGTTTGATATTGTGCATCAGTGTATTTATCCGTAGTTGACAACAAATACAGATATTACTACCATTTTCTGTATTTTCCATTCATTTGCTGCCAACGCAGTCACATTGTGTATTGTGCTTCCATATTTTCAATCACCTGTCGAGAATCGAGGTTCAAGGTGATTCAAGTACATTGGCAACTTAATACTTCGTGTACCAGAATCCAATCATTCATTTGCTGCCAACGCATTAGTCTGTTCATTTTTTTCAATACCATGGTCCAAGGAGTTTTTTTTTTTACAATGCATATGCGAGCTTTATTAATTGAAGACAGTTACATCGTTTAGTTCAAGAATGAAACTAGGGCTCATCGTCCCAAACACAATGTCTTTTGCATAGCTCTTCTTGTCAACTTGTGCGCTACACGGTTTGTATCTCTACTGCAGTGTACAGTCGTCGTAGATACCAGCTGCCTAGTGTGCCGAAAATCCTCCATAATTCCTACCACCTCCATGCAATCTGCCTGAATGACTAGTTTATTGCCTCCAATTTGTTGTGCTGGCACAATAACTTTCAGTGCATATGCTTCAGCCGTAAGCGCAGTAATCACATGAGGATCAGGGGGCAAATATACAGAGAACTTTCAGTGAATGACTAGTTTATTGCCTCTGACCCATTGCTGCTCTAACTAGAAACTATAAATTGTCTATGAAGAAGGAAGCAAAGGTGCACAAGGGGTG
>JAKNSH010120924.1:0-10362 GCA_027790015.1 Cymbopogon flexuosus | reverse complement strand
TTCCTCCTCTCCCCAAAGAGGAAAAAAAATCATTTGTTTGGGGGTTGGGTTAAAATAACAAACCCCCCCCCCCCCCCCCCCCTCAATTGGCCCTTAATTAATCTATTGGGTTATTTGGCTCACGAGGGATGATTTGGTATTTAATAAATAATGTTATCCAAAAACTTTTTTAAAGGTACTCTTCAGGGCGACATACTGGTATTATTGTTTTCCTAGCTAGTTTAAAAATCAAAGAATCTTTACATATTAGTATTTTCTGCCATGAATTTGAGAGGAAAGTACGGTGTACATAAAACGAAAATAGTATCTTGGTTAATGAAGACAGAGGAGATGATATGAATTTTAAATCCTCGATTAATTACTTGTATTTGAGGACAGAGTTCTTATATTCTTAAATCCGTCCTAAATTTTAGTTTTCTTATATTCTTAAATCCGTCCTAAAATTTTAGTGCCAGTGAGCATGCACTGTCTTTCTTGGCTTGTTGTGGCTGATGCGTGTGCGGCTAGCGGCGCTCACACACCGTACGTACCGGCGTTCTAGCTAGCCCTGTGTATAATTAGGTGTTGAACAGCTTCGAAAGCTGCCTAGACTAAAAAGGAAGCTATTTGTGATTTACTAGTATAGTATACCTCTGCAACCGTTTCTCGAAGAAGGGTGGCAATAACCCCAGAGTTGAGGACTCTGCCAAGTAGTGGAGCGTCTCCCCGATGAACGGCAGGCCCCTCGACCCCGGCGGCAGCCTCGCGTCTCCGCTCGTTCGCCCGCCGTTCCTCCATCTCAACAACACCAAGATAGCAGCTCCCACTCCCAGAGCCAAGCAGGTCACGTATACAACATCATCCCAGTAATGCATCATCGGCATTATTGCTCTAATAAAAAAAGTAGCTCAAGTAGTCAATTATACTATATATATAAGGGGACCCAGCTACCTAGCTCTCAGCTTGTAATTTGCTTTTTATGTGTGTACATAATATGTGCGCTTGGAGATGCGTATATATAGATGTAGTAGCGAGCAGCTGGTAGCTTGCAGGAGGACCTAAACTAGTGTACATTATCACGTCACACTGCAACCGTCCGGTTACGATCTGACGATCGAGCACCCTTTTCTTCAGAAGCATTATTCATGTGCAGTACGTGCAGGGACCTGGACCATCAGAAACCCTTTTCTTCAGAACCGAACATCCATCGAGGTCACACTGCACATCTGCATGCGAGAGGACAAACCGAGAATAGAATGGGCAACCCAACCCACTTGGGAGGAGTTTGATCAGGTGAGAGATATAGGAGCACAGAGTCAGCAGTGGTACGTACTGGTTCATTTCCCTCTAGTACATTTTATGACATTTATAGTAAGTCAACAGTCAGTGTAAACTTCATAACTTTTTATTAATATAATTTGGCAAATAATTTTAAATTATTATTATATAAAGTTAAAAACTACTAGATTTATAATCGAATTTACTATCCAATAATCACAAATAAAATAGATGATGAAAGCATGATTTGGAAGATCGTGTCATATTTTACTACATCTTATAAACCAGACTGAAGAGAGTGGTAGCTAAGATATATATTTGCTAGACCCAATTAGTGTGTTTCCAAACATCCATCGTAAGTATAGAGGTATTCTAGTTCTAGCTTAATTAGTGGTTAAGATCTGCATGCTAGAACGATAGAGTTGCAGGTACAGTTAGTCATCGCTGAGGGAGGCGACCTCCATGGATGCAGCTCAGGCAAACTCCACAGATGTGTCCCGGGGAGGTGTGCCTAGCTGTGGCTCGGCATGGGGTGGCCTGGAGTATGAGCAGCAGTGCCTGGAGTGGAGCACGGGGCAAGCACGGCGAGTGGAGGAGAGTACGGCTCGGGAGAAGATAAAGTCAGATGGAAGAGAAAAGAAATAGAAGATGTCAGGTGGGACCCGCTGCCTATTGATGGTGTCAATAAGGCCGTGCGGTGTGACTTGTGAGTAAAAAAAAAGTTGCGTTTGGCGACTATTTATATATGAAATTTCATCTTTATTTTTTTTTCTCTATTTTTCTCGATCGATATTGTTGACATGTTTGGTACAAGTACAATCCAATTCTGAATTTGTTTTTTCTACAAGTGCATCTCACTATGACTTTTGTTTTTGTCACAAACAATAGAAACAAACAATATATAGTAAAATATCATGGGTCTTTGAAAAGTTAAGAAACAAAATTTCTCGTGGATGTAAGTTATGATTTAGAAACAAAATCCCATGGCATCGCGTAGGCATTTCCGATTTGAAAACATGTAAGAATGGATGACATAGGAGTATAAATCTCGTGGCATTGCACGAGCATTTGTGCTAGTACTCATTAAGTAGCATCATCGGTACGACAGCAACAGGAAAAGTCGCTGCAGGAAATTTGGCCTTGGGTGATTTTTTTTATTATAACCGAGTAATTATCACTCATCTATGACAGTTCTGTAACACGATTTTCAGTGATAAATTTAGAAATCATCATCACAACTTCACAAGAACATCACTAAAACATCACACCCAAATACATATACTTTCGGTATGACAAAGTTGACCTCTGAATGTAGCCTGCTCAGCCTGACTTACTAGGTCGGGTACACCGTGCATCACCACCAGACAAAAACATGTGCTAATTTAGATTTTTTTTTTCCGAAGATCATGTGCTAATTTAAATGGCAGAGGTTAGTACCTCTCATCTGAAGTCTGTGTGCGTGCATTTTTTTTTTTCTATACAAATTTAGGAGTACTTTGCGTATATATCTCACCTAACGGAAAAGAAGAAAGTCCTACTCAAAACATATATAATTAAACTGCCGGCCAAAATTATTAGGAAACAAAACACACACGCCACAAAACAAATGTCGCATCGTCCGGACTCGTACTGTGACGTCTGCAGGCGGCTTACTGACGGTTTTAGTCAGATCTGCAAATTAAATTACGTACAGTACCAAATCAACTGGTGACAGAGACGATCGATGCTCAACTTGGCTGAAAACCCAAGCCGGAGACCCAAAATGATTTTTTGCAAGGCAGTAAACTTCAGTTCGAAGGTGGCTGGACTTCGGCCTGAAGGAGCCGGCGGAGCTTTTGCTGGGAAGGTCGTCGGGATAAGCTCCACTACGTGGGCTTTGATGATTGTCGAAGCGATTAGGGCCGACCGAGGCCTTCTTGGGCCTTAGCCGCGTCGGGCTTCGTAAAGGGAAAAAAGCTCTCTGAATTGGGGAATTTAGCCTGTTTTCTGTTTTTTTTTGTAATATGATAAATAGATAAATTCTTTTTGAAACTTCAACATGGTTGTGGAGTATCATCATTATGTTGAAATGAATTGTACTTAAATTTTTTCTAAGTTAAATGTGTCTGAAACTTAAGTTTATAAAAAAAATATTTAAAATTAATAATATTAAAATTAATTCAATATAAAAAAAGATATTTCACGATGTATCTAATCTAATGAATATATTTTGATACAACGGGATCTAGATATACACTATGTCTAGACGCATAAAAAGACTATGTACCTAGAAAGACCAAATACATGACTATAACGGATTGAGTAGTATATAAAATGATACGCAGATCTATTGAGAAAAAAGAGTTTGCAAAATCATATTATATTGTAAGTTGTGTTTTGGTGATTTTTAGATACACAGATTTCGCTAAGCATCAAGACAACTCCATCTGTTCCAAATTATAAGTCGTGAATTTTTATGGTTCATCTATTTTGTTGTGTATGGTAAAACAAGTCAAAAACGACTATAATTTTGGAATGCAGGAAGTAGAAAAAATAAATAATTTACAATTTAAAACGGAGGGAGTACACATCATGGTGCTGGTGAGAGTGTGGTGGTATAGGACACTCGCTGCATAATCAGGTTCATTCTCCCACTTTTTTTTTTTTTTTGGAGGGTTCATTCTCCCACTGTGGTGAACAAATTAAACACTGCCCGTTTTGGACACATGGAGAATGTAGTACTTATGTCAAACCCTCTGTACGACTCTGTACCGAAAAGCGTAGATGCTTCTACGGATGGAAATCATGGAATAATCCAAATTAATAGGAGGTTGATTCACGGTTACTACACTGACAACTGATTACTATATAATATATTCTTGCTACTAGGTAGCTAGCTAGCTAGTTCGTTGATTGATTCCATTTCTGTGACTGTATCTGCAATTCTGCATCGCATATATTGGCCCTGTTTAGATCCAGGGGCTAGAGCTAGAGTTAGCTAGTTTGTGCCAAACTAGCCCCAAAGTAGCCAAACAGGAGGGCTAGAGCTAGTTTTTTTTACTCTAGCCCACCCAAAAAAACTCTCCCCTCCAAAGAATATTTATTGGGCTAGTTTGTTCCCTACCAACCTTATCCGTCACACCAGATCCGGTTTCTCTCTCTCCCCAACTTCCGTCGGTCTTCCGCACACAAGCTAGCCACACTAGATCCGGATAAGAGTATGGTTTGAATGAGACAAATGATTAGAAAAGCATATTTATTGTGAAATTAGTCCTTGGATCCAAACACCTTAATGGCTAGAGATAGTTTGAGCTAGAGCTAGAGCTAGAGCTAGAAACTGACTCTAGCTCTAGCCAGGCTAGAGGGATCCAAAGAGAGCCAATTATCTTAATGCGGCCAGTGGGAGTAAACTAAAACAGCGCACAGGGCACGTACGTACAGTCACTAAAATCAAACCTGCTGCATCATCGCCCGTGGATTACTGCAAGCTAAGTCCGTCCCCAACAACCAAATCAGATGAGGCCGTACATATAACTCGCATTTTCGCCCGTACGTGTCATTTTCGCACGTGTGACCGGATCGACGACAGTACACAGTACACACTCTCGCCTCGCATATGTATGGATATCCATATAGCTCAGCTCGTTTTTATTTCTTCCTCCTGCCGGCAATTCATGCCTGCATATATGGCGAGAGAGGCGAGACACGACGACGTAGACGGGGATGGAGCTGCTAGCTGATAGGTCGGAATATAATCCGCCACCGGCCAGATGGATTAATTAATAAAGTTCCACGCGCGAACAATATGCAGACACTACGTACCAGCAGGCGGCCCTCTGCTGTGCGTTGTTGGATTCAATTCTCTCCCTACCAAAAAGCTAGATCATTTTGTGTCCCATCACAGGCAGCCACACCCACACCAGCCACATCATATATGATCGAGACGTACGTACGTACGATCTCTCAACTGCCACACTGCCAGCATTTCTGATCCAGCACCGTAAAAATTCTACTAGTAATAAGTACACGTACGACGCGCAACGATCCTAAAAGGCTAATCCCCGTCTCCTTGCACACCGTCGCCATCGATCTGAGACCAAGAGATAGATTAAATACGTGAGGTTAGCAGCATATATAATAAGCTGTTACTGTCATCGTCGTCGCTGTCTCGCATCTAGCTGTAATCTCCAATGCAATGCAATCCTATTCCAGTGTCGATCAGGCCCCGGCTAGTTGCACTGCTGCAGCTAGCACATAATGCTGGTGGGTGAAGGTGGTTGGAGTTGGCTGGAAACTCCCTTGCGCACGCGGATCCTGGGATGGATGCTTCTTCTCCCTCCCTCTCCTTTTTCCCCTCGATCCGCCCCTGTCGTCGTCGTCAATAATCCTCCCCGTCGTTTTCGCTCCCGTGGTTGTTGAGACCCCCGCGATCCGCGAGCTCTAGAATGGGACGTCGTGGTGGTGCAGCAAGCTAGTATAGATCAGCATCATCGTCTTCTTCACGCACACACACATGCATGTGCTGATGATCGAGCATGCGGGGACTTTTGGCCTTACGCTGAAACTGTCTGTCTGTGTGTGCGTGTCTCGCTCTGCTAGTATATATGCGTCCTTGCAGTAGCGAGCAGCTTACCTCGATCGCCACCACCGCCGCGCGCACTGCAGACTGTGTGAGTGCTGAGCTCGCTCACAGTCTGCAGTGACCACAGCAGCTCTAGTGTATCCTGTCGTCCACCAGTCAAAAGAACGAGAAGAGGACTAGCTAGCTTGCCATCAATGGAGGAGGGGCTTCCGCCGGGTTTCAGGTTCCACCCCACGGACGAGGAGCTCGTCACCTACTACCTCACCCGCAAGGTCTCCGACTTCGCCTTCGCCACCCGCGCCATCGCCGACGTCGACCTCAACAAGTGCGAGCCATGGGACCTCCCAAGTAAGCACCACCATGTCCTCCATTGAGATGAGATTCAGCAGCACAACACTGAGTCATCGATCAACTTACACTAATTTTGAGGCATCTGGAACAGAACATTTTGGTTCTAGAATTTCCTTCTGGTCGAGATGCATGCATAGGAGTGGAACACACTACACACTAGACTAGATGTGTCTGAAGGACACCTTTTCATTGTTTAATTACCTAGTCAGGATTTTTTTAGCAAAATTAAACACTTAAGGCCTAGCCAAGAACTTCCTAACTAACTGCGCGTTTGTGTTTTTTTCAATATACTTACTTTTCGTGCTTATCTCCAAATTAAAGATTTGGTGAGAATTTCAATGCATTGACCTAGTTTACTATAGTTGCATCCATAAGCCAATCGTTATCCATACGTGTACACTTCTTTCTAGTCACTGCACACTGCAGAAGTGCAGACTACAGTGCGTGACTGCGCTTGACTCAGTCTCTGACCATACAAATCGACTTGCACACTGGTAGTGAAACGATCAAAAAATTCAGAGAATACTAGTATCAGTTATGTCAGCAAGTACATTGCTCGGCTGCTGCTAATGCAAGTATATACTGACTTCATTAATGTGCATGAACGCAGGCAAAGCTAGCATGGGCGAGAAGGAATGGTACTTCTTCAGCATGCGTGATAGGAAATACCCGACGGGGATCCGGACGAACCGCGCCACCGACTCAGGCTACTGGAAGACGACGGGCAAGGACAAGGAGATCTTCCACTGCGGCATGCTCGTGGGGATGAAGAAAACCCTAGTTTTCTACAGGGGCAGGGCTCCCAAGGGCCAGAAGACCAGCTGGGTCATGCACGAGTACAGGCTCCAGAACAAGTTCCCCTACAAACCAAACAAGGTATATATGTGCAAAATGAATTCTTTCATCATCATATAGATGTCACAAAAGATAACAAGCTGATTAATGACATTATGAATGTTTTTTGTTATGGACGAATCGAAGGAGGAATGGGTGGTGTGCAGGGTGTTCAAGAAGTGCCAGGTCATCAAGGTGAGGCCGCCACAGGACAGCCCCACGATGGGCTCCCCATGCCACGACGCGGCCAACGCCTCGTCCCTGGGCGAGCTCGGGGAGCTCGACGTCTCCTCCATCCTCGGAGGCCTGGCCGCCGCGGCGGCGCACGCATCGCCACCGGGCGCGCTGCACCACCAGGGCTCCGAGAGCTTCGGCGGCCACAGGCCGGTGGACATGAGCGCGTACATGAACTGGATGGCAGCGGCCAACCAGGGCGCCGCCGCGGCGGCGGCCATGCTTCCGTGGGCCACGACGCCGCCGGGATTGTTCGGCAATGTCTTTGCGCCGAATAACCACCAGCTGTTGCAGCAGAAGCCGCTTCAGTTCGCCGGGTGCAGCCAGACTCGAGAGCTCGGTGGCGTCGTGGCAAACAACATCGTCGGAAGTGGTGAGCATGCCATGTTCGGGAGCTCCGTGGTGAAGGTTGGCATGGAATGTGATCAGCAGCAGCAGCCGGAGCAGCAGCTGGGGATGGACGAGTCGACATGGAGAGCATTCTGATCGATGATCATCGCCTATATAAGTTACACACAAAAAAAATATACACTTGTAGGGGGGATATTGTAGGTGATATATGGGACAAACCCATTTGGTCGAATCAGTAAACATAACTAGTAGAAAAGTGCATGTTATATTGAAATGGGACAAACCCATTATATATTAGGTAAAAAAAAAAACTCGTTTTTTACTATAGAAGTGAACGTGTCCTGTCCATCTGTGTACTATGTTTTGTGAGAAAACTTATTATATGATTGGTCGATTTGTTGTTGTAAAGGTGAAATTTCTTAGCCGGTCTTTAATTTTTGCCCAGAAGAAAAATCAAGCAACAATACACGTGTGTGTAATTATCTCACTCAGTTTAATAGTGGAAGAAGTTCCGTGTGCGGAGGAGCGACGTGGGTCTACAGGTGTGGTTCTCAGAAATCATGAAGGCCGTTTTCTTGGAGACCAGGCGCAGTGGTATGACTACTGCCTAGACGCGCTAACCATATATAGAGGCAGTGGCTTGCCGTGATGGGGTGAAATTTGCCCAAGAATGTGGAGTGGATCCCCTGCACATGGAGCAGACGGATTGCCAAGATCTGGTGTTGCTGTGGGAGAAGCGTTCGAACCAGAGTTTTTGTGATCAGTCCTATCCTGGAGGAAATATATGATCTTAGCCGGAGTTTCATCGATTTCGTTTTTGTTTCTTCTAGTAGATCTTGCAATAGACTTGCCCATGATTGTGCTAAGTTAGTCTCTCGTAATAACTTGGTGGAGGAATGGCATGAACCTCCACCTGGGTTACGTTCGATCATGGATGCTGAACGTAATCGATCTCTGAATCAATGAATGGCGCAAAAAAAGTTACTCTGGTAAACTTCATATATATGACCTAGCTACCACCTCCTAGCTCCAGCATACCAGCGCCTCACTCACCTGCCACGGCCCAATAATCGCATCCAAATCCATCCCAAGGAGGCCCAAACCCGAAAACCGTCCACTGATTGTGTTCTGAAGCTCAAACTTCCTCCACGATCTCTACATGTTTCACCGTCATCATCGGCCACCCAATCACCAAGTCCTCTTGAGCCTCCGCTTGACTTGGTCATCCTTCTTCTACTCCTCCACATGTACTATATTTACTTGTTGATATCCTCAAGTGTCAGCCACCTTGGTCCATTGGTCCAAGCCTCACTTCCATTTTTTGTTGCTTCGGGTCCATCACCACGGCACATCTGGACTTGATCTTCTCTATGGTCGTCGACCGCCTCTGTGCTCCACACCACACATGAGCTAGGAGACATGTTGCACAAACACTCACGCTAGGTTTAGTCTCAAACTCAACCGAAATCTGATTAATTAGGCACATGGGTACATATCAACCATGTGTTTGCATAATTGTTGTAATAAGCCATGACAATGACTCCACCTCAACTGAAACTTCCAAACTTGCTGAAAAGGTGTTGAGTAGGGGGCGGGAGCTACATAGTTAGCAGTGGTGGGTTTGGGTGCACCCCCGGCCCCCCACCAAAACGGAAAAGCAATGATTATTATGATCAAATTTTCACCACATATGCAACTAGAATAAAACTCTATATAAGCACCCACTAGACAAGCACACATCTCTTAAATTTGCTCTAGCTTCCTTCTACGCTTTAGCCCTGATATATGACATTGTAGGATTATTTTACAGTTCCACTTGAGAATTGATATCGTCTAATAAGCAAGTAAGATACTAGTTGGACCTGAGGATCAAATTAGCTTTCATATATATAGAAAAAACAAAAAGGGCAGAAAATGGGTTAAATATAGATTATTGGGTCAAAATCCTCTTTTGATTAGCACAGATAAATGATATCCGATTTCTTTTCCAAAGATAGCCAAGGTATTAATGCAGGATTAGATATGATAATAATAATATGGTGTCACCTTATAAGTATTGTTATATAACCCAGGGAGGAAGAGAGCAATGAACAAGAGCCCATCCTGAGAGAGAAACAAGAAGAACAAGTGCTTCTCTCCATATAGTAATTCGTCCCTAAGCACACAATGGTTTTTGCCAAGAAGGTTGCTAGTGTTGTGTCGTTAGCATTTTTCATGGTCATGGTCATGGTCATTGTGTTCTCGTCTTTTACTGCGGCAGGTAAGTAATGCACATGTATATATACTTAATCGTGTTTGCCGCAGCAGGGTTAACAAAAGGATGCATATGGGAGTATTCATACATGTATGTGATGTAATCGTTATTCATACATGTATGTGATGTAATCGTTTGTATTTATGTGTTTGGGTGAGATTGACAGACATCTGCATTGACATCGGGACGTGTAATAAGGGGGTCTGCCACGAGTTCTGCCGGTCGAAGAATTACACTGCTAACTTCCAGACGTACTGCTTGCTGCCGGGTATGGACAGGAACCCCTCCTGCTGCTGCCGGATGCCGGGAGTAGATGGAGCATGAATGTTGATGGCCATTAATGCCTATTTTAAGCCATCAACTACTGTATGAAATGATAAGAAATAAATTATAAAGAGTAGAAATAGGATTTGATTCTAACGAATTCCACGAGTTTTCGAGTATCCACTTGTTTTGCAGGTCGTTCATGGATTTACCCTATAAATGCATCTCAAGTGAGGATTTACACTGCACCATTGCG
>JAKNSH010120891.1:0-28462 GCA_027790015.1 Cymbopogon flexuosus | reverse complement strand
GTAATGAACTAATATGACTGCTAATAAAAAAATGATTTAGGGCTACAGATTTAGTAATGCTTCTTGCAATGCAATAATTCCTCCTGACGGGTAAGTCTTGCGGAGTACAATTGAGTACTCAGGGTTTGTTCTACCCTGTTGCAGGTAACAGGTGGAGACTTGAGCTAACGCTTGTGTGTGGATACCTCCTGGTGGGCCCAATGAGGATTTTTCCTGGGTTGCGATCGTAGATTTATTTATAACAATCACAAATGTTTTTATAAAGAAAAGCTTCGTAACTTTATTATTATATAAATGGTTAGCATGTTAAATGTTTAAATATATCTTCAAATAAAATGCTTTATTTCCGCTACAACTCTGATAACATGTTTAGTTAGGTTGCAAGACAAACTATATAGACTTGTAATATAAGCAACATTTATTTATGCTACACCATAATTGTTGTTTCCGCTGTTGTATAAATTGCTTTCAATAACTCTGATAATTATGTAAATCTGTGATGTAAGAAATAGTTAATAATGTTGTAAGCTTTATTCTCTAATTTATGATTCTGATGGAAAAATTTGGATTTTCGAGTTCTCCCTTTGGGTGTGTTCGACGGAACTGTTTGAAATAGTTCACTTTTGAGGTACTTAGTGTCTAATGGAAGACAAGTGCCTCTAAAAGTGTGTTATTTTAGATGGTTCTGCCACATTAACTCTGTTGAAAAACTTGTGAAGATGTTTGATCAGCAAAGCTTCATTTTGAGTTGCAAGATTGAGCACACCTAGACCCCCACTCTTTTTTTTTGGCAAACATACTAGGCCCCCCATGCACTTTGGGTGGCTTTTTGTTGTTGACATCACAACCCCTCCACAAACAATGTTTTTTGAATTTATCAATTTGCTTAACCACAGTCTTAGGAAGAAGAAATGTACACATTGTAAAAGTAGGCAGTTGGGAGAATACTAAATTTGCTAATTACAGTCTGCCTGCTTCACTTAAGAAGTTGGAGATGCTTTGCAGTCTTCTCTCACATTTGAAAACAAGGGGCCAATAATCTGGTACTGTTGGCCTTGTCAGACTTAGTGGCAGCCCCCAAATATGTGAAAGGGAGTGAACCCTTAGAACACCCAAAAGTGTTTGTCAGTATATCAAATCTGTCCTCAGAAATATTTATAGGACCACAAAATATTTCTCATAGTTGACTTTTAAACCTGTACTTTCAGCAAAAGAGTTCAGTAGAGCTTTAAGAAAGAAAAGTTGTCTAGCATCACCTTCCATAAAAATGAGAGTATCATCTGCATACTGCAATATTGGGAAGTCTTGATTATGGTTGAGATTTATTGGCAGTGTCAGGAGGTGCTGCTGTTTGGGAGAGTTGAGGAGAGTCTGCAAGAAATTAGTAGTTAGGACAAAAAGTAGAGGTGACAGAGGATCTCCTTGCCTGACAAGAACTAAAGAAGTGCCAGAGTTAAAGATGAGATGCATCCACTGAATCCACTTATCTGGGAAACCTTTTTTCTTCATGATTTCAAGCATCAATTGGTGTTCCACTTTATCAAAAGCCTTTTCAAAATCCAATTTTAGAATAATCAATTCCTTTCTGGACTGATGACATAGGTGAACATATTCCAATGCCCAAGAGAGATAATCTTGAATAGATCTAGCTTTAATGAAGCCATATTGATTCTGATGAATTAAAAATGAAAACTGGATCTGCAATCTGTTTGCCAACAGTTTTGTTATGATTTTAACAGAGGTATTGAGTAAAGAGATTGGCCTGTAATCTGAAACTTTGATTGCAGCATCATGCTTGGGCACCAACACGACATGGGATCCATGGATACTTCTAAGGCAAATGTCACCATCATGAAAGGCTGAGCATAGATTATAGAAATCCTGACAGATGATGGGCCAACACCTTTTGACAAAATCTGTATTGAAGCCATCAGGTCCTGGAGCTTTATCAGAGGGCAATGCCCTGACAACCAGATAAATTTCCTATTCAGTAAAAGGAGCTACAAGGGGGTCAGATCATCATTAACATGTAAAAGTGTATCCAGGTTGAACAAAATACCAGTAAAACCATTGACACCCAATCTTTCTTTGAAAGAGTTCCAGATGAGTAATTCTTTATGTGCATGATCAGTAACAATAGTCCCAAAAGTGTCTTGCAACTGAGTAATCAGATTTCTTCTATAACGAATAGTTGCATTGGTATGAAAGAACTTTGTACTTGCATCCCCTAAAGTTACCCACTTAATTTGTCCCCTTTGTTTGCAGTAGGCCTTCTGCTGTTTCAGACTCTGAAGCTTGTTTTGCAAAATGTTCTTGAAATTCCACTCAGGCAATAAAAGATCTCTGGATTCCTTCACTAGTATCAGAAAAGACAGAATAAGCTTAACATTTGTAATATTACCTTTGAGGGATGACAGAGATTTTTTCCAGATCTTGAGAGCCTGTCTCAGATTCTTGAATTTAGCTGTCATGATCAGTGCAACATCTGTTAAGTGAGCAAGAGCCACCCAATTATCCTGAACAACCTGAAAGAAACTGTCATGCTCCAACCAATAATTTTCAAATTTGAAAATGGACCTTTTGGAGATCTTTGTGGAAATAGAAATGATACAGGGCACATGATCAGAAGTTTCTATGGTGAGTGGAGATGCATAAGAATTGGGGTAACTTAAAGTCCAGGAAACAGAAGTAAAGAACCAATCAAGCCTTTCTAGCAAAGGGGACTGCTGTTTCATATCCACCTGATTACCCCCAGGCCTGTTCCTGTCAGCTGGACTTCTACAAAGGTTGAAATCACTCCAGACTAACCAATCAACATTATCAGGCATTTGAATATTCTTAAACCAATCTAGAAAATCTCTTTTGCCTTGCTGAGTACAAAGTTGTTGGAGTATAAAGATATAGAAAACGAATTTTACTCACATAACTTTTTCATATGACGGTTTAGAGAGTAGTTTTAGAAAGAAAAAAAAACCTCTTAGAGATGCTCTAATCAGGTCTTCTACCAGCCACACCTCCTAAGGGCTAGGTCCAAGAACAGGACACTCCGATGAGAATATTTTAAATTTTAATTTTATACTAACACTTATTAAAATATTTTTTAATATTTTTAGTCGAGTCTTGTCACACCACCTCCATTGAAATCGACAGTAGTACTTGCTTTGTCATCTTGAAAGGACATGACAAGGTTCAATATTTTTTTTAAAAAATATCTTTTCATAGAACATAAGATGAAGATAAACATTTTCTATTTTTGAGGGTTTTTTCTTGAAAAAAACGTTAAGAGTTGTTTGGATTAACCCATATGTGTTGGAGTATAAGACATGGACATCCAATCAAGCGTTAAGACGTTTCAAAAACAATATAAGGCTGTTTGAGTAATTGTGATTTCCGACACATCGGCAGCCGCGACGATCCATCGCCGCCCGGTCACCTGGATCTCCACGCCTCTGCGGCGACGCAGAGCCGGCACAAAGTGCAGAAAACACCAAATAGGCCGTCCGCCGCGGCGCCGCCCCCCTTCGTCTTTGTCCTGCGCCCCACTAGGTATCTCACTTCACCCTCTGCCGGCATCGCCTTCCTAGGTCGCTTTGAGCTCCCACCGCCCTTTTCCCCCGCGCGCCTTTCGCCATCTTTTTCCCTCCTTACCCGTTGGGCATCCCCCGATGCGAAACCTGCGGCTGAACTCCGGTTCACGTCGCGCCGCGCGGGGAGATCGGGTCGGCGCACTCATCCGGACGGGGAGGATGCTATCGGGGAATCAACGTGTCCTTCTCTCCTCTCCCGATTGGTCGGTACCCACGCCTTTCTTTTCCGCTCCCTACCGATGTCGCTAGGAGGGAATGAGAATCGGTTCTGGTATGGTATGAGAGTGACGCCAAACCAATCTAGAGGGAGCATGACGGCTAAGACCGTGCGATCTTTATTTTCTAGTACTAGGTGGATGAAAAAGATCGCTCCTGGCGGTTAAGCTTTAGTGCTCCTTTCTATATCTTGTTTTCTGTATCATGTTTGAATAAATGTCACTTGTGTGCTCCTAGAACTTGCTAAAATGAATTAAAAGGCCGTCCGACCTAATTATTAGCTGACCCAGAAAACACCATTGGCTACTCGCTTGCAGCACATAGCTTAAGAATCTGGAAGTGTGACTTCCAGTGAGTTGGTTGCTGAACTACAGAAGATCATGTTGTGTCTGCTTACTATGTGCAATGCATCTCAAAAGCTTTGTGAATGTTTTGTTAGTGTGACCACAGTTTATATCCTCATCGAAAACTTAACTCTCGGTGCACATGATCCAATGGAAGAGGAAAATTTCTTATTTTCAAGTAAATTTTGAGTGGAGAAAATTGGTCAAGTTGGTGCTTTCTAGGTGAGAACAGAAACCTACTAATGTGCCAAAAAGTAATGGAGCGTACACATCAAACCAAGCATCTAGGTTCCTTTCTGGAGCATTGTGGATGAGAAATCCATGAGGATGCTTTTGGAGGTGCAGCTCATGTTGTGCTATGCAGATGCTACTTTTGGATTGTGGAAAGTGAGTCTCTGATGCTATAAACGGATTGCTGAGTGCTGATAACGTGATCATGTGCAAGCCGTAGAGCATGAATGGCCTTGATACGTGGAAGTCATACATTATATTGTGATGTATTTACCAAGAAAGACAAGCTTCAAAGTTTCAAATGCTATTTTTTTTTTACCTTTGTCCTGATGCTTATTCCTGGTTTCTAGTTAGACGATGATGGGGGAACTGGGAGATTAGATGGGTGAGCTGAGGCTTGTCAAGTTTGTTAGCAGCTTTCCTTCCAGGAAACATCGTCCCTGTGGGTGTATCATCTGTATTTACATCATAACATACAGAGCTTGAGAATTTTTAGTTTTATGCCGGCCATGTTCACTATCCCTTTTCTACATAGAAAAGGACATAATGAATGATAAATAGATTTATGGCAGAAGGAAAATTATTGCCTTGAGAATACTCATGAAATGGATAGAGACAATGAACATTGGGACCATGCCTTGGGATATTTTTGAATATTTAGTCACCATACGGGGAAGGTACTGACTGAATAGCTTTGCATGTAGACATTATTCATCTGTGGCAATGGCAATGACTCGTCCAGAATTTTCCTTTTGCCAATATCCATTTCCTGTATAGGCTTTCTGTTTGTTTCGAATTTCTGATCCATAACGTATTCCTCTTATCAAGTTGTGATGTCGACTTGGGGTGAACTGCAATCATCGGATCAATCATTGAATGAATCTCTTTTACCACTTTGGCAAAAGACTCTTAGTTTTGCCACGTGGTCCAATGCTCTGAGAGAACATTGGCTTGTGACAATTGTACCAAGCTGTTGAGGTCTATCTTTGTCCTACTTTTCTTTGGCTGAGGCTCAAAGTAAGCATCTTGACCCTATTCTAGTTCTCCGTCATTCTCCCAGATTTTATCACCACATTATGTTTGAACTTTGAGGGGCACAAAAAGACATCTTGTTCTAGCTTTCCCATTTGTCTGATTACATTCTATCTTGGGATTTGTCACGGGAGAATTTCTTGCGTAATCTTAGGATGCTGTTGTTTAATAACCACAACAGAAATTCTCTATTTCACTGACCTACAAAATAGACAAAAGGTACCATTATAACTGTATAAGAAGGTACCATTATAACTGTATAAGGTAAATATACTGATTTCTGCACTTCCTTAAATGGACTAAACGGACACATATTGTTTAGCTATTTATTCGAGCTAAATAGCCATTTTAAACAGAACGGTGATTAAATGGGATAAACAGATGATTAAACGGACACGGCAAGCCGCCATGTAGCGTATAAACGAGCTAAAATTGCCGCGTAGGTGAACAGTGATTAAATGACAGTTTTTTAAATGCTAATGATTACTTGACTAGCACAGAATGGACCCAAATATCTCTGCTGCTAAATCTTTTGATACCTTGTATGGAGTTAGGTACAGTTTCCATCTGCATGGTTCAGTAACTCTGTGTAGGCTGTTTGTAATAAAAGCTTTAAACTGTTTGTTTGTTGTAATTTTGAAGTAATTGAGGGTGCTTCAGCTAATAACTAAACTGCATGATTGACCCATGTTTTCTAAGCTGCCATCTACAGACTTCTATGACTCTGTATTAAGATAATGCCTGAGATTTCTTCACTTGTTCTAGTAGTCCATGCCTATGTTTTCTTTTGAGCAATCCAACATGAGAAAATTTGGCAGTATACTATATTAGATCTTAATTCTCACTCAACGGCTCAAATATGTTTACTTTTATGTTGGGGTGTGTGCGTGTCAAGTAAAATAATAGTACATTATTGTATCATGTTTTATGTACACCTACAGAAATACCATTGTTGCTCTTCAGTCACTTGATGTCAGCTAATTCCATCTTTCTTTCTTTTTTTGTGAACAGTTTATTTGGGAAATTGTCTGGATGCCATGAAACAGGTTAACTCTTGATAATTCCTGAAAAGTAAGTTCTTTCAATGATTTCTTTGTGATTGTTATAAACCAACATGTATCTCTTATAAAGAGATACAAGCTACAAGAATCCGCATCTATTCAAGTCACTCTCCAAAATGTGGATAGCTTGTGCACACCGTGGCAATCAAATCACCTGTGCATGCAAGATGCTTACATTTGCTATCCAGAAACTGGAATATCTAAGTTTCACTTATGTTTGGTACTGCCTCCTCCACTATATAAGCATATGGCATGCTCAACTTTCTGTATCCATTGTTCCCAGCAGTTCATATTTGTCTTGTGAAGTGTGTTACTATCTGTATCACCTTCGCCTTGCCACCCTTTGGCTAATTCATTCACACGAATGGATTGTTCTAATTTGCGTCGCCAAGCTGCATCCATGAAAAAGAGTCTCTTTGATCAGGCCTGTATACTCTGGAGATTTCTAATCAATATTTTATCTTTATGCTTTCACAAGGACCTAGAAGTTCGATCATACCTTTTTCCTGTGCTTATCCCATCCATAGCATACACTATTTTATGCTGTTTTATGGTTTTCAATGTTTTCCTTTTATATACCAAATACTGACTCTGTATGTTTTATTTCATCGACAGGGATATCTAGATGAGCAATTTTGCCAGGTGGAAGACTTGCAGGATGAAGCTAGTCCTAATTTTGCGGAAGAGGTTGTCACTTTGTTTTTCAAGGACTCAGCCAGGCTAATATCAAATGTTGAACAAGCTCTGTAAGTAAAACATGCATATCGAGGGAGAAGTGATTTCTTGTTCAAAAAGAAAGAAAATATGATGCAAGCAGAAGTGTTGAACTTGACTAAATTTTGTGACACTGCAGAGAAAAATACCCCAAAGATTTCAATAGATGGGATGCATACATGCAGCAGCTAAAAGGCAGCTGTTCCAGGTAGCTCTGGTGCTGCATCTGGATATTTTTTTTTTCAGTTGCATATGATCCATGCTATGTGACTGATTCACTACAGCACACAGACCTTACTTTATAGTTTTGTAAATAATGTGGACTATTGATTTAACTGAACATCCTGCAAAGTTGACACTATCCTTTTTGAAACAACTGGTGCATGCTTCAGCTTCTTAAAAAGTACTCAGTGTGTGTGCGTTGGGGGGAGGGATTTGAAGCATATCAATGCGTCACTAATGACATGTCCACTTGTCCAGTATGCTTGTAAACCAAGGTTCTTGGATGTTTTAAGGTAGTTTGGTATCTCAAAGAAAAAAAAAATCATATTTTGTAGTTTAGTGTGCCAACCAAAAGCTTAACGCGTGCGAATGAACTTTTGTAAGCATGACATGGTTCTGAATCAGATGTAAAGAAAGCATAACTCTGACATCTGAACACATTACCATTGTTTTTATATTTATGTAAGAGTTTATGTGTATTTGATGATGTTACAAAACTTGATGCAGCATTGGTGCTTCAAGGATGAAGAGTGAGTGCATGTCATTCAGGGATTACTGTGGACAGGGAAATGTTGAAGGGTCTGTCTCTGTGGCTGCTTAGTTCTTTCAGATTTTTTGTCTCATGTCAATGAATGAGCAGCCATTGTTTACTCCCGTGGCATATTTCGGTTTGCAGTTGCATGAGATCATTCCAGAAAGTGAAGAGGGAGCACGGTGCCCTGAGGCAGAAACTAGAGGCCTATTTCCAGGTAATCATCCGCCACAAATCTCATCCATCGTTCTGTAGCTTGTGTCATGAACCAGGGATCTCAGTTTGTGTCTATGTACAGCTGCTACGACAAGCTGGTCCTGCTGGAGCTGCCACCAGGCCTGGGATGTAAGAACTAGGAGTTGCAGGAAAACGGAGTATGGCCCAAGAAGATATCTCACTACAACTAACTGTTGGACCAGTGGCCCTGGCGCGCAGCAATTATGGGCCAGCATACGAAGCGAAACAAGAGGTGATATGCATGGATTAGGCATAAAACTGTAATAAGAGTTTTTTTTTTTTTTTTTTGAAGAAAAAAAGTCAGAGGAGAGGAAGGGATATGGGAGAGAACCTTATGTATCCGTGAGTTTACAAGCTTGCCTGAAAGATGGTATTATTGTCTCTTGTGTAATATTATCCTTCCCTCTCTGAATAAACAATTTCTAGAATCACAATAATTCAAACTATTTTGAGTTTGACTAATTTTATAGTGAAGAATAATGACATTTATGACACCAAATAAAAGATGCGAAAAATGTATTTTATGATGTATTAATGATACTAATTTGATGTCATAAATATTTATGATTTTTTTTTATAAATTTGGTCAAAGTTTGAATAATTTGGTTTAGGATAACTCTAGAAACAATAATTTATTTCGGAACAGATGGAATATAACGATGGAACAAGACTACAAAAGTATTACATGTGGATCAGGGCGCTGTGCAGTGCTGCTAGTATGTTGGACCGGTGCATAGCGTGCTCTGAGCGCCATGCCGCTGTCTGGTGGTACACCGTGGTCCGTGGACGTGATTGATGACGGCAGCGGCCGCCAACCAAACCAACCGCGCAATCAGAAAGATATTATATATTATATATATACTCTCTCTAGTTCGTAATCCTTTAGCTCCTTCCTCTCCAACACAAAGCTTGCGAGGTTGTCTCCGTTTTTCAACCTTTCCCAATACTCGATTTCCTTGCCTGATTTCTCCCCCGGTTAACGATGCATCATGGACCCGCCAACATCAGGACACCACATGACGTGTATGGAGGAAGTTGACACCAGATTGTTAACTAGTATCCTCTCTCTAGTTCCTCCATGTACGATGCACCGCTTTAGTGTGACCACGTGCTGCCCAAAAACACAAAGAAAAATATTGCTCCTCCACAAACGTAACAGAATAATAGGACACGCCATCACGTGGTCGCCGCTGATCGGTTGTGTTTAGATAGAGCACAATAACAGAATAATAGGACACAATGATATATTTACGGTCATGTTTGATGAGGTTAAATTTCTTCTCAAGTTTAGATAGAGCATTTAAGGGCTTGTTTGGTTATCCTAAAATAGACCAGGAACCATTGCAGTTTATCAAAATTATACAAATTAATAACCATTTTATCTAGGAATCATTTCCAGGACTCAATCCAAAGGAACCGATCGAAACCTAAGAAGGAACCACTTTTTGAACATAACTTCCCTATCATTCATCATAAAATGGTTTCTCCTCCTAAAATGCTTGGTAGGGCTCCTTCGGCTCCTTTGCGGAAGCTACTATCGGAGCCTGAGCCATAGTTATACCAAACATGCCCTAAATACATAGAAACTCAAAATGTCTTATAATTTAGAATGAAGAGAGTGTCAAACAATGTTACATGAGTAAAAGAATGCTTAACATGAAAACAAGACTAGATCAAATACTAGCAGTACTACTAATTCCACAAACTCCAACAAGACAAGGCGGGGAGCTCTCCATGGCAAGTGAGGTCCACCGATCCTCTTTGTGGTTGCGCCATCCCTTTTCACCATCGTTGTTCCACAAGTTCCTGAACACTATATGAGGGATGTGTCATGCATGCCCTACTGCTACTGCTCCACAACACTTCTCAGTTCCACCTATCGCCACCGCCTCCACTTCCGTCTCACCAACCATCTTCGTGGTTGCATGTTGCTCTTCTTCGCGATCCACAACTATGGCAACTAGTTGGAGGAGATTTTGTGCTGACCTGCTGCTCCATGGCATGAGCATTGGCGTGTGCATCATGGAGGTTGAACAACATCGTGGCACTGTGCGTCAAGCTAGGAAGAGGAAGAATCTGCCCGTAAACATTTCCAAACGTTTGGATGGAGCTGCATAGACGAATCACCTTTTTTTTTTAGATTACACGGTATAACGTAGACGTCCAATGCACACGCACACTCACCCCTACGAACATACGTACGCAAAACTTACCCCTATGAGCACCTCCGAGAGACTGGGCCGGCAGATCTTGAAGTTAACGAAGTCACCACAGGCGCCTCGCTGTCGACGGGGACGTCGCCTACCACTTAATGCATAGCACCAGAAAATCTTAGGAAAATCCCAGAAAAAGATGCGAGCACCAGAATTTGAACACTGGTGGGTAGGTTCCACCACAAGAAACTCAACCAGCTGATCTATGATCAGTTCGCGCATAGATGAATCACCTGACTTTGAGTTCGAGCTAGAGTAATGGGAGGTGCGTTAAAAGCGATACCAAACCGGCCCTAAGAATTCTCCTATAGAATTTTTTTTTGACCGAAGATTCTCCTATAGAATCTATCTCATAATTTTTGAAAAATCTAAACGAGACTCTATTTTGTGGGGCACCTACCATAGACTCCACACATGCAATGCAAAAAAGGTGGAGTTTTTTGTTTCAACTATTGTTCCTAAATTTATGCAGCAATCACGGTGGCACAGCGCGCCCAACTCAAGCTTATGCGCGAGCTGGACTTTATCAATGACAAGTCGTCGGCGTCGGATACAACAATTACTAAGTACCTGGACAGTTTTGGACAGGACCTCCCGGAGAAGGCGATCAAGGCACTACGGACTGCGGCGAAGCTAGATGACATTGAGCTTTGCAAGACCCTAGCTGCAATTACAGCAGAGTTAGGGGCAGATGAGACAGGGGTCCAATGATAGCGCTCATGCATTGTTGTAGGCAGAGGTGTTCTAGGTGTGATAAGAAAATGTCTTGAAGTTGACTTGGAGAACTAGAAGATGCATGGTTGTTTTCAGAGGCCAAGGTGTTATGGTCTCTTGTTGTACCCTTAGAATGTGAGTAGTCCGTCTAGTTTTCCTCGTCCAGCTTGATAGTCTATCAAACTGGAAAGTTGTTTGCGCTACTTACGCATATAATTCTCTACTTTTCTTATTAATATATGCCGACTATGTCTGGCTCTTTCAAAAAAAAAAAAAAACCGTCCCTACTTTTTGTTTTTACAAATCAACTTTTTTGAGAGGGAGGAATTGCAATATTTTAACTGGCATGGGGTGAGTCTTTTTTTTTTCCCCCTCTTTTGAGTACCATGAAATATTTTCACTGGCATGGGAATGAGTCTTTGTTTCCCTCTATTGAGTACCATGGGCGAGGCTAATTTCAAGCAACTTAAATTTTGTTACTTATAGATCACTCCTTTGCCTATTCGGTCAGCTATGCTGTTACTTTTAAATCACTCAATCATATTGCTATTTCAAGCCATGCTGTTATAGGTTTAGGTGGACCGTCTAAAAAAAGGTGTATGCGGTAAAGAAATAAATTAGTCTTACACGACTGAAAATGTTAAATCTAATCATTTCCGTACATCCTCGCAATAGAACTACTCTCTCACTCTCCGTCCCATTAAAAGTGTCATCCTGGATTCCGTGCCATCCTGCTTATTCAAAAATTTTGTACAAATTTTATTTATTTTATTATGACTTATTTTGTTATGAGATATACTTTACAATGCTTTATTTATTTTATGATTTGCAAAAATTTTATGAATAAAACGAATGATCAAACATGGTATCAAAAGTAAAAAACGACATTGACGGAGGGAGTATAAAAGTATTGAAATAACAGCGCAATTTGTGAAAACAACGCCCCTATCTACCTAACACGAGCTCAGCATGAGACACGATGTTCAAAAATCTGGTTTAACAGATACAAATCTGGTTTAACAGAGACAAGTACTGTACACCTGCTATAGTTACTCGCGCTAACGGTAAATTCAGACGAGCATGGTACTGCACTGTGGCACTGACCAGTGACCAGTGACACCGGCCTTAACTTGCAAGCAAAACCAAAAATACCCAAAAATCAAAACCCAACTACTGCAGGGAAAGCTGCTTGAGGAGGACGAGAGGAGGGATAAGGAGAGACCAAGAAAATCCAGGACAAAAGCCCTCGAGCTCACGTCGATCCGCCTCCCGCATTGCCCTGAAGCCTCTCGATTCGGGCGGACCCGAGCTGCCCCGCGGAGGGCTCGATCTGGTCCCAGATCGGCCGGCATTTTGGTCCCGTGCATGCTCTAGCTCAAGTCCAGGCAGTGAGGCATGGGGAATGTGGACGACGAGTACGAGTTCCATGCAGGTGAGATGGTCGTCGATCTGAGCCATCCCCTTCTCTTTCTTTTTTCCCGTGGGGAATTGTTTAACGCTTTAATTCAAGTCCTGGAGCTCAGAGTCTGGATCTTTGAAAGTTCCGTGCGTTTATTATGTATGCATTCATCATGTGGATATTTGGCAAAAATGGTAGGCTGGGGGCGATTCAGCTCTTGTACGCTCCTCCAGGTTTGGCGCTTCATCACGGGTTGAATTCGCCAGTATTTGGAAAGCCTCGTGCTCTTGAATCTTGATAGGTATTTGCAATGCAGTGCGTTGTAGCAATTTCCCCCTTTTCTGAAATGGGGGTGCAGCAATTTTCCTTAAACATCGGTCTGCTATTTTTGTTTAGGCAAAATGCGGTCTTTATTCTAATTGCTGTTTTGGGGATTTGAATTTGAGGACCCCGAAGTTATTTATTGTGCATTTCTAACGATTTTTGCTTCTTTGGGCGATTTTTGTCTAGCCAACCGGAGAGCTGAGGTGATAGATTGGCTTGGTGGGTTGCTGCCGGAGTTCGACTTGCCGTTGGATTCTTCAGACGAGGAGCTGCGGGACTACCTCATTGATGGCACGGCACTACGCTACATTGCAGAGAAACTCATGCCCGGCATTCAGGAGGTGAGCTCACTCAGCTCAGGGAGGCTGAACTAATGGTGCATGCTACTCTTGCTGATCTAAACATGAGGCTTTGTTTACAGGAAATGTGGGGTGGTAATGCGTCGGATCAGAGGTCGAATGTGAAGAAATTCCTCTATTTTGTTGCGGAGATGGGGCTGCCAGGCTTTAGTGTCAAGGATCTGGAGGAGGTGAGGTTACTCCTGTCATGTGAAGATTTGTCTGGTATATGTAGCGATTGCTAGTATGTTCAATTCCAACTGAATGGTGCTCTCATCTCCTTTCCAAGGTGTATGTTAATCAATGGTTAGCATAGTTGGTGCCGGTCCTTAATACTGGCAATAATGACCTACTGTTGTAAGCACTGCATAGCAATGATAGGTCTATGCCAGTATGAAGATCTATTCACAATTGTGCCTATATATGAATTTTCCCTCAAAGCTGGACTATAATTGATTGCAAACCAGCATAACCTTTTAGTTGCAGTTGGAAAGGTTGAAAAGTGTCGTACTGTAAGGAATAGTGAACTCAGTGTGTTCTAGATCTTACAGCTCTGCTGTAAAATTCTATAAGTCCATAAGAGCTTCACACCCTATGGCATGGACCCTCAGTTCCCTCTTGAAGTCTGTGCCATTTCTCAGAGAGAATAGAATTCATAGTTAGATTTTTATTTTAATGGCCATAGGGACGGTACTGAGTGTGCTGATGTATTGTACCTCCTACATTACGATTCAGACTTGCTTCACAATTGTCAACTGAATCTGTGGTTCTGTTCATCCTGATTTTTGTTAACCCTAATCCGTTTGATGATTACAGGGGTCAGTATCCTCTGTCGTGGAGTGTCTCTTGGCTCTAAAGGATAATGTGACTACAGGATTGGGTCAAAACATGGCAAACAATGCTGCTAAAACACCCCTGAGAAGGAAACTGGAACTTGAAGAATCTGATGGGCCTATAATTTCAGTTATGACACCGGGGAAAAGATCTGGGGAGGAAAGATGGAAAGGCCACTGGGATCCTAAATCTCAACAAAGAAGTATTCTTCATTCTGGTATGCTCATGTTGTTGTTTCTTTAGCATAATCATTTGTGGCATTGGATACTAAGTTAGAGTTTAAACAACTAAGCTTCTACTTGCCAGTGGCATATCCCATTTATTCTTGAAGTTGGCGTATATAAAGTGATAAAAAAATATTTTCCAAAATTCATACAACTAGGCATTTTTTTCTTCAGAGAACTCTATATGTTGCCATGGTTTCGTATTTGCAGTGCCTTAAACTTGTGTAGACTTCTATATGTTGCCAAGGTTTCATATTCATAGTGCCTTTAACTTGTTTATCTTCAATATCCAAGTAACGTTGCCTGTTGAGATCTTGTTTCTTGACTTAGGTGTCTTTTTGTGTTTAATCTATTCTATTGTCACACTAACCCTTTTTGTAAGATGTAATGGAATGTTAATTCTGACCTCTACAACATGACTCTGCAAGCAGTCCGGTCTAAATCATAATGGTTCTGAAATCAACAGAGCAAAACAAGCAACAAGCCCATAACAATTCAGCGTGCTCACTTTACTTTGCAGGACAAAAGGGCAATGATGCTTTCCAACTTAAGCGAGGCTCCTACACTGATCTTCCTCCTGCCAAAGTTTCAGAGATGATGCATCCAAGAAGTCTAGATGTAACATCTTTAGCATCTCATCATATCATTGCACTTTTTTCCTTGTCTATGTTCCTTTATTAATTACAATCTTTTCTCAGAATGCCCCTACTCAATCACTTCTTAGAGTTGTCAATGGCATTCTAGATGAGAGCATTGAGAGGAAAAGAGGAGAAATACCACATGTAAGTCTATTTCAAGCGATTTTCAATAAATAGATTGTGTGGACCTGGAATGCTATTGTTTATTTATCATTTGTTATTGATAACTAATGTTGGCCTGTTCTTGTCTCAGCGTGTTGTTTACTTACTAAGGAATGTTGTTCAAGAGATTGAGCACCGCATTGCTATTCAAGCTGATCACATAAGAAATGTAAGTGTGATATTTGTTACTTATTGTCATAGGAATTCAACTCCTATAAGATATTATTTATTTTCACAGCAAAATAGCATCATCAAGACTCGGGAAGACAAGTTCCGTTCAAAAATTAAAGCACTCGAGACATTAGTAAATGGCACAAATGAAGAAAATGAGGTAAATCAATTTGTTCATCTTTTAAAAATTCTCATAGGAATACCTACTGCCTTTTAATATTGACATATGTGATTCTTTCTTCAGATGACAGTAAATCGACTTGAGCTAGTCGAGGTATTCAAAATATCCTCATCTGTTTTTTTTTTCTAATCATGTTACTTGCTTCAATGAGTACTTATAAAAATATGAATTAGATATTGACTAACACTAGTATCTCTTATGAGTTGTTCCACTACATTTAGTGCTTCTAGTTAGAATGAACATATCATAAATTTGTATGTTTTATTCATGTAGGTAGAAAAATCAAAACTTGATGAAAAAAGAAAATTAGGTGAACAAGACATAGTCCGACTGATGCAAGAAAAGGAGAGTGCGGAAAATACAGTTGCTTCCCTTCAACAAGAAATACAGATTTTGAGTAGAATGCATGAACAGTACCGTGAGAGAAAGGAAACAGAAGCTAGACAAATGGAGGAACACTTGGCTATGAGACTTCAGGAGGCTGAGTTTCTTTTAATGCAATCAAAAAAGAAAGTTGAAGAAATCGAATCTGCTTCCCAACTGAAATCTCAACTTTGGAGCAGAAAGGCAAACATTTTTCAGAGTTTTATGGATAATCAAAAATTGTCTATTAAGGTTTTGTTATCTCTCTATTTCATTTTTTTGTTCCCTTTTAGTTTGTTTATATTCTAACCTCTCACTTTTTTAATATTTAACTATGTTAGGACATAAAGATATCATCTCAGTCCATTAAGCAGGAAATGTTTGCCCTTCAAATAAAATGGAGGGATGAAATATCTAACATTGGTATGTGGTTTTCATGTTTTTTGTTGCGGCATTATTGTATATGTATGTCTCCTGAAACTTTGTGTATCTTGCTTTTAACTTGTCAATCTTGGTTAGGACATGATTTGAAAGGCTTAGTTGATGCCGCTGACAATTACCATAAGGTTCTTGCTGAAAATCAGAAGCTATTTAATGAGGTACAGGAACTAAAAGGTATGTTCCTGCAATTATAAGCTTACAATTTGAGCTCATTTTATGGCTATTTAACAGTTTCTTTCCACTCTAATGTTTGCTATCAGGCAATATCAGAGTCTATTGTCGTGTTAGACCATTTCTTCCTGGTCAAGATGGAAAAACAACTATTATTGATTATATTGGTGAAAATGGTGAGATTTTTATCACAAATCCCTCCAAGCAAGGGAAGGATGCATGTCGAATGTTCAAGTTTAACAAAGTGTTTAATACGCATGCTTCTCAAGGTATATTTAAGTATGTTACGGTGTAATTTAAAATTTTGTATAATTGAATATTGCTCACCATGTTTTTTTACTCAATTTCCAGCTGAAGTATTCTCTGATATTCAGCCTCTAATCAGATCAGTTCTAGATGGGTTTAATGTATGCATTTTTGCCTACGGTCAAACTGGTTCAGGAAAGACTTACACAATGGTAAGAGAGCGGGGCTCAAACAGAGTTGAATTGATAATAGTCTTGGGGTTATTACTAACTGGTGTGATATTGTTTTTTTAGAGTGGACCAGGCACATCAAAAGACGATTGGGGTGTTAACTATCGAGCTTTAAATGATTTGTTTGACATCTCTCTAAGTAGAAGAAATGCTTTCTCATATGAGGTCGGGGTGCAGATGGTTGAGATTTACAACGAACAAGTGCGGGATCTTCTTTCAAATGACATTGCACAAAAAAGATATCCTCCTCAAATTTTACTTCTGTTAGAATATAATTTTATTTTTACTATTCGCATACTATTAGACATGCACAGAAAAATGTTGTTCTTGACAAAAAGAAACACTTGGAATTTGGAGTACATCTCAGCCTAACGGACTTGTTGTCCCTGAGGCAAGTTTACATCCAGTCAAATCAACATCAGATGTGCTGGAACTGATGGAAATTGGACAGACAAACAGAGCAGTTGGATCAACAGCTTTGAATGAAAGGAGCAGTCGATCTCACAGGTATGTACCATAGATTGCTAACCAATATTACTAGAACATCAGGCACCCTACCGTGACTTCTCTTCCACAACCTTTAATTTCAGTAGGTTCATTAGATTTCATACTTTGATATTAAGATAAAGCATAATGGTAATATTATTTTAGAAATAGACAACAAAATCACAATCGTTATACTTTGTTTATTAAATACTCCGATGGTAAATAATACATAATCATAGATGAACAAAGCTTAATCTAGGTACATAATTTTTTTAAAATAATTCGATCTACTATATACATATCTTTTTTAGATCAATCAATCCGAGGGTAAATACTGATAAAATTTTTGTGACATAATGTTCTGAAAGTTTTTGTTATATGCAGCATTCTAACTGTGCATGTTAGAGGGGTGGATTTGAAGAATGGATCTACTTCTAGAGGATGTCTGCATTTGATTGATCTTGCTGGGAGTGAAAGAGTTGAACGATCTGAAGCAATTGGAGATAGATTAAAAGAAGCACAGTATATTAACAAATCACTTTCGGCTCTTGGTGATGTGGTTTTTGCTCTAGCACAGAAAAATGCTCATATTCCTTATCGAAACAGCAAGCTGACTCAAGTTTTACAGAGCTCTTTAGGTAACATGTAGTTGTTAACAAAGAGGCATTTAAATAGCTGTTAGTCACTTAGTCTACATATGCAGACATATTGTTACTCATACTAATTCTCTTCTGTTTTCATGTAGGTGGGCAAGCAAAGACACTGATGTTTGTTCAAATTAATCCGGATACTGAATCATATTCAGAAACAATAAGCACTTTAAAGTTTGCTGAAAGAGTTTCTGGAGTTGAGTTAGGTGCTGCAAGAAGTAACAAAGAGGGTAAAGATATAAAAGAGCTGCTAGAACAGGTTTTGCAACTATCTCATATATATTTAGAAAATTTATGTTTTTGTTATAACACTTGGAAGAAAATTTTGTAGAAAATTTCACTTGAGCTTTCAGCACTAATAAGTTTTATCTAAACTTTCAATGATCAGTTAAAAGGGAAGGTTTATTTTATACCACTAATTCAGCTCAAATTAATAGTTAAATGGAAGAAAATGAAGGATATGGTTGTTCAATCGTTAGGGTTAGCATATCTATACTAAGTTCCACGAGAAGTATATTACTTTTAATAATGTTTGTTGATACCGGTAGTTGTTACTATAACTAGAGCATATAGCTTTAGTGTTCTCCTATGGTTATCTTGGTTTCAAAAATCAATCATTTTTATGTCCAGGTTTCATATCTGAAAGACACAATATCACGGAAAGATATGGAAATTGATCAACTCCTGAAAGATAAAGCCAAATCTCCAAGTTCATCAACAGATAGAAATGACAGTAGCCAACAGATCCGACGACAATCAGGTAAGATTTATGTTTTGTTGGCAAACTTTCATTTTGCCCTCAAAATCATTTTAGTGGTGAATGGAATCAGTAATGGACCCACTTCACTCTCTAATATAGGGGTTGGTGGATCAACTGAAGCCGAATGTGAAGATAATATGTCTGATGATGGCTGCTCAGTAGCAGGAACCGAGTGTTCTGTAGGTGGTGCTTCAGAGGCGACAGCAGAACGGATGTATGTTGCTAACATCTCAACTTTCCACATCTTATCCCTTGTCAAAACTTTTTTACTTCAATATCACATACTATTTAGAATATGCTGGGCTTACCATAATTTGTTCGCTACATATGTGTCAGCAGCAAACAATCTACCTTTTTTTACCCTTTCAATTAGAATTCTGTTGCTTAAGCTATGATCTACAATTACAGGCAGAAAGCTCCATCAAGGATAGCTAGGCTGTTCCTCGCAAAGAATGGACAGCCTGCAAATTCCAAACCAAAACCAAGGGAGTCTGCTCTGAAACCACTAGGTATATTAGAAACGTGATCGATGCTTTTAACAATTTGCAAGCATCCCTAAGCATGGTGCGACCCCATGATATTGATGAATACCTATATTCGTTTACAGGTCGCACGACATCTACAGGAAGCCAGGGGACAGGAGGATCTTCAGTGAAACCCACGAAGAGGCGGTAGAGAAATAAATATTCCAGCATCTGGGGTTTGCCATGTTGATGCCTGATGCTATGCTTCTGTAAACCGGCCCGGACATTGTGCTGAAACACACGGGTGGTGCGATGTAAGGGTATGTCACTGTAATGGGTTCACTTGTCAAAGGTATGTTGAGTAATGATATGAACAGCTGACTATGTAGGCTGGACGTTTCATGGGAAATGTTGTGTGTGCAGCAGGTGCGAGAGCGCCGTTGCGATTTGAGTTCAGGCACTTCCAGTTCCAGGTCCTGTTACCGCTAGGTGCTAGGATCCATAGTTCCATACTGTTTCCGGCGACAAGCAAAAAGTATATATATAAGTTATTCGGCTATGTGAAAGAGCCAAATGAAGAATCTCACGCGATAAGACACGAGAGACGCAGCGCACACGGAACAAAAAAACTGCCAAGAAAACACTGAACTTTGCAAACAAAAAAAAAACATTGAATTGTGCAAACAAGAAAAAGAAAAAGCTAAGGAAAACACTAAACTGTATGCAAACAAAGAGGATAAGAAACACTGAACTGTGCAAACATAGATTAACTGGTTGGGTTCCTTGTGTGGTAAGTCCTGGTACTCGCATCTTTTTCTGTGATTTTCTTAAGATTTTTCCGGCGCTATGCATTAAGTAGTAGGCGACATCTCCGTCGACAGCGAGGCGCCTGTGATGACTTCGTGAACTTCAAGATTTGCCGATCCAGTCCTTTGAAGGTGCTCATAGGGGTAGGGTTTGCGTACATATGTTCATAGGGGTGAGTGTGCGTGCGTATTGAATGTCTGCGTTGTACCGTGTAATAATATTAAAAAAAACAAAAAAAAAACTAAGGAATACATTAAACTGAACCGTGCAAAGAAAGAGACTAGAAAACACTGAAGTGCGCAAAAAAATGTAAAAGGACACTGAACCGTGCAAACAAAAAAAAAATTAAAACATTGAACTGTGCAAACAAAAAAATAGCTAAGAAAAACACAGAACCGTGCAAACAAAAAATATTTTTGTAAAAAACACTGAATGAACTATGCAAAAACAAAAATATTTTTTTTAAAAACACTGAACTATGCAAAAACAAAAAATGCGGTGAGCGTGGATCGAACACGCGACCTTCAGATCTTCAGTCTGACGCTCTCCCAACTGAGCTATCCCCGCTTTGATGTCCAACTTAAACAAAGCATCTTTTGTTAAAACTCTCTACTAAGGTATTGCTTCCATTAACGAAATCTTATGCGCACAACTGTGTTCATTTCGGTTTATATAGTATCCCTGTCGCTGAGACGCGGTCGAGGAAAATAAGAATATCCACTGCCACAACGAAATATATACTAAGTATATTCCATATAATAATATACATTAAAGAGTTAAATTAAATAAAGAAGTAAAATGCACGTACAGTCGTACAGGATGGTGCAAAACTGAACCCAGCAAAGCAGCTTAACGAAAAACAAAAGCGCTTTAGTGTTCCAAACTCCAGAACATCTTTTAACAGAACGCCGAACATAACGATATTCGGACGGATCGATGGTACACAACATATACAGTTGGATCAGCCCCTGGCACAATGATGCTGCATCATGCCATGCCACCCCCTCCCCTCTTTCGAGCTGTCATCTGCCGACTGCCCTCCCCTGCTTGTCCCTCTTTACCACACAAAGAAAGCTAGCTAACCAAAGCTTGCAGCCCCACTTCAAGCCCATTCATTTTGATCCGTCCTTGGCTACCACCGAGGCACCGAAACATTTGGCCTACCACCACACGCTCGTGTCCCTACCATTACACCGGCGAACTCAAATTCACTAGCAACTGATAAAAAATTTGGCACCTCTTCTATTCAAAGTTCAGCCGTGTATATATATGACCATGATGCCCTACTAGTAGAGCACCATGAGCTAATAATCCAAGAAGAATCACTCATGACTACTGCGTCCTTTGTCACCTACCTTCAGAGGCCCCGGGACCTGCCGGTGCCGGAGTTCAGGGCGCCGCCGCCGTCCCCGGTCACCGGCGTCCTGACTGGCAGCAGCTCGGGGTCGTCCGGGTACGGCGAGTGCCAGGATGACGACGATATCGGCAGGTTTCTGCGCTGCTCCGCCAGGGTCCCGGTGCTACGGCTGCCGGAGAGGCCCGGACCACGGAGAAACAAGAAAGCGGCGGCCAGCTGGGCACCTCCTGTCGTCGACATGCGCCTGTTGGACTCGGTGTCGTCGGTGGAGGGAGGAGGGTCCGCCGCGGTGGAGGCACTGAGGTCGGCGGCCGTCGCGTTTGGCTGCTTCCAGGTGGTCGGCCACGGGGTCGACGCCAGCTTGCTGTCGGCAGCGTTGCGTGCAGCGAAGTCGGAGAGATCGCCGGCGCTGGAGACGGTGGAAATCGGAGCAGGGGATGAGGATGAGCTGTTGTGGCTGCGGGGCGAAGGAAACCAAGAAATGGCGGGAACTCAACCGTTGCGAAACGGTACCAACCGATTCAGGTATGAACTTCCCAAGTCAATAGAGAAACCCATGTAATACGTGTCGCGTGTTCACAATGCACCACGCCTTTGGATTTTGCTGGGTCACAGGAACAAAGCAGATGATTTGTTTACTCAGCTTGAGCAAGCTTCAACCAAGCTCCTGCACGCCTTGCAGCAGCCCAGTGCAGCTGAACCGGTGGCTAAAGCTGAAGCGAACGGCTCGCTTCTCTGCATCCGCAAGCACCGACGCAGCAGCAGCACGTCCGGTCCGATCAGCCAAGACGACGTACTGCGGATGCTGGTACAGAGCTCGCGGTGCTCGCGCGCTCTTGCCCTCCACCTCTGCCCCGGCGCGTCGGCGTTCCACGTCTTCTCGCGGCGAGGCTGGTCCAGGTTCTCACCCCCTGACGGCGCCCTCGTGGTCACCGTCGGGGACCAACTACAGGTGATAAATGCATATTGCCATCAAACTCGCAATTTTACAGTAAATATATGCCTTGTTTAGTTGGAGCAAAGTTATAGATTTTTTCACTCTCTCGTCATCACATCAATTTTTAACTATATGCATAGAGCAGTAAATATATATAAAAAAATAACTAATTATACAGTTTAATTACACACGAGGCGAATCTTTTAAACCTATTTAGTCTATAATTGGACAAAAATTATCAAATACAAACAAAAATACTACAGTTACAAAGTTAGAAAAATTTGCAATTTAAACGAGGCCTAGAAATACCGAAAACATCCTACATAGGCAAAATGTGTCCGTACTCCAGGCCTGCAAAACAATAAACAAACTGGGGCCTGGTTTTCTTCCCGTCTAAATTCTAAATTTTCACTCTTTCTCCATCACATCAATCTTTGGTCGAATGCATAGAGTATTAAATATAGATAAAAAAATAACTACTTACACAGTTTGTCTCTAATTTGCGAGATAAATCTTTTAAGCCTAATTAGTCTATAATTAGATAATAATTATCAAATACAAACAAATTGCTACAGTACCAAAATTTTCAAACTTTGAAGAAGGCCTGGGAAGCCATGGGCGCATTGCCAATTTGCCATCACTGACATCATTGTTCATCAATTCAGGCCTCGCTACTGACCTGTTTCGTTTCCATATTCCATGGATGCAGTGCGGGCTCTACAAAAGCGTGTCCGGCAAACCAGCTTACAGTTACAGCAATGATGGTTTCCAAGGAGACAGCAGCGATGCCATCTCGGCAGAATTCTTCCTTTCCTGCTCTTCAGCAGGCGCAGCAAAGGAGGCTCTGAACATGGACACCATGAAGGTCATCCCGTTGAATCTGCAGATCATGGTAGCAGCTTGCCTTGTGCTTGTTTACCATATCTTCCTGTCATGCTCGTATGCTATTTGGTAGTGTTCATGTTCAGCAAGACAACAACTGCAAGGCTTGTTTCCCTTTCCGGAGTATGCAAGTATGCAACACATTTGCCACTGTTAGTCAGCCTAAACATCAGAATGAACAAAACCAAGATTTACTCAGTTATCGGAAGGAAAGTACTCCTAACACAGTATCTACCTCTACATACTCTGAACCTGAATCTGCTGAGACACAAATATGAAAATCTGATGGGGAAAAATTCAACATCTTTGCGGTATCAGACGGTACTTTAAACAGGTTCAATGATTCACCCATTCATGTAAACTAAGGAACTGCATCCAGGGTTTTAAGATCCCTTTTGTTCAGTAATAGTGTATGAAGACACAATAGTGCATGAAGACCCAGCTTCCTGTATGCAATTCCCAAGTCTCAACCCCACCCACCCCTCAACAAACAGAAAAACATACAAGAGTTAAAGTAACTACTCTTACCAGGGTGTGAAAAACCACTAGTTTTTTTTGTTACCTGGGCAGAATCCTAGTACGAGTGATTACAAAGATGTAATCGTCCAGCACACCAAAAGGAGAATATGCTAACTATGCCTCATGATAATAGATTAACAATCAGGCAGGGACCTTCTGAGGTCCTGACGCAACTAGGCTGGAGTTCGGTTATACTTACCAGGTGTACACATCTGGCAAAGCCTTACACTGCTAATGTCCACTAAATTAGTGATTAATATGAACTACAATACATTTACTACTGTATGTGCTAGCCTACCAAGAATGGTAGCAGACGCCCTCACAACACAAGACTCAGGGTACCGCTTACACTGAGCCGCATTCAGAACTCGCCCGCACATAGGAGCTGCTACAGTGAACTAGCTACATCAAAAGATGGTGCAGACAGGATTCTGCATGAAAAGATTCCTAAGATACAGTTCGACCATAGCATACTGATGCTAGGTAGAGATTTTTAGACCATTTTTCCTGCAATGAAACAAGGGTACATTTTGTCAGAACCAGCAGCCAGTTGCGATAAGATGCGATAAGATACTGAATAAGGCACTGCAGGCTTGTTAACCTTCACATGTAGACTAGGGAAAGAAGTTGTCCTCAGTGTCTCTTGGGTTTCATCTCTAGGTCGCCTCCTTGGTATACTTAAAACAAAAGCAGCCTGATCCCCAGTTGCAGCAGTTGCGGTTATCCGGTAACCACTGTCCCACCTTTTATGAATTCCCTCGCTGGGATATAAGAAATCCAGTTCAACAACCTGAAAAGTAGACAGCAATAGCTCAATAAGAAATTCTGAGAAGGGGCTCATGAAGTGGGGAAAAAAATGCTACCTGATCCGAAAACCCAGTATTACGAGACATGACAACAGCCCATCTACGTCCAGCAGTTGCCATGGAAGTTACATAGAAACCCTCTCGCCATTTCTTGTTTATCCATTTGTAGGGGAAATTATCACTAATTTTGTAGGATTGTTGTGTGTACATTGTGCCTGGATAGATATAACTATAGTCAAAAGAATATTCATATACTAAGACAAGACTGCAAGCTTTAGCTGCTTTACCTTTAGACATCACTACCAGTGAGCTGCCATTGTTTGCCCCAGCAACTGCAGTTATATAGTAGCTCCTCTCCCATTGGTCCATTATCCATTCCTTCACATGGAAATAAACCACCATTAAATTTGGCAATGCAGAGAAGACAATATATTGCTTGACAAAGTGATTATTTCGTAAAAGTTACATAGAATGAACCAAGGTGCAGATCACTCACTTTGTGAAGGAAATGTGGTGTGAGCTCATAAACTTGGGAAGTGAAACCAGTTCCAGCATCCATGATTACAGCCCAGAGATTGGAACAGGATGTTATGCAACTGATAAACAGTCCATCATCATTCCCTTTTTCAATGTGTTGCACAAGCCTTGAATCTGCAACATTGTAGTGGTACCTGCAGTACCCAGTGAATTTATTGAATTACTTTGTCCCAGCCACAAAGACACATGATATGTTAGCAATTAACTAAATTCAGGACTTATAAGAGTGTACCTTTGCTTCATAGGCCGTCTGCCATTATAGACACTTATCCACTGTATTGCAGGCGTTCCCATCCTGATCTTCTTCTTTGGTTGTTCATCTGCCTCTTCCTCTATCAATAAGCGGCCTCTCTTTTGGCCAACTTGATGTATAAGCTTTAGAGAAGATGCAAGGGAGATTAGACAAAACCAAAATAATGTTTTTTTAAATGACAAATGCAAAATATGAGCATACCTTCTGAGCACCATCAGTGTTAATTGGTCTGACATTTGGATTTGAACTTACTATACTATCAAAAAACGATACACATTTTGCATAGTTGGGTTCTTCATCAAACTTCAAGTTGACCACATAATCTACAAACTCTTTGAAGGGTTGTGGGAAAAAGCAACAGAGAGATTTTGGAGAGGTGGCCATCTTCTTCTTGCAGACAAGGAAGCCTTTGTTTTCACCCTGTAGATGCAAAATAAACATCAAGTACACATATACTGATATACATCACTCAAATCAATAAAATTAGCTGGAGGACCCCACATTTACCTGATAACCTTGCCAAGGTAGACGTCCCCGTAGAAGAAAGACTAGCGTGTATGCTAAAGATTCTAAATCATCCCTCCTGCTACCTGTTCTCCCAAGATGTGCATGAACACTAGCATAGCGAACTGTTCCCCTGAAACAGCAGCAGTAACAATGTAACATAACAGTAAGACTAGTACCTCCTTCAGTTGATTCAACTATGAGAAGCATAAGCACCACAGGTATACTAGCCACTGTGACAATATTTTGAGTGTACCATCTCAACAGACACTAAGAGACTGATTCCATGTCCAGTGAAAGAATGGCTATTACCATGCATGCCAGTCAGGACCATTTCATCAGCAGTGACTACACTAGGTGAGTTCATTGCATCAACATGTTGAAAAGAGTAAAATAATGTACTCATTCTATAAGGCTAACGAAGCATGCAAGCTCGCAAGCACAGGGAGAGAATAAATGGAAGACAATAGTGGTTGGCTGAAAAGCGAAAACCGTTAAAGCAGTGGTAATTTCTGGCCTAATGGCTGCATTCACGATTACTGGGAACAGCAATTGGACAGGAAATGTGACAGGATAATCAACATCTTCGTTAAGTGCTAGAGGTAACACAAGTGATGCCTATCATAAAAGCTTCATCACCTGAAAACATCTGGTCGCTGATCATATGAAACGTGTTGCCCTGTTGCACTCTCCTTCCACTTCGTAGCTGCCATCAGAAGATCCAAGACTAAAAAATTATTTACACACCATAATCTGTTGTCTACAGACAAAACAGACAAATTCAAATCAATGTAGATGTTGTCAGTTGAGCTATAACAATTAATATAACTTACCTAAACCAAGATCAACAAGGAAGAGTTTCTTTTCTTCAGGTGTCCCAGGAGTCCCTAGCAAGAAATTCTCTGGTTTGACATCACCATGAATATACCTAAATCCCCAACATTTTTATTTTAAAATTTTGCCAGCGGATGAAAGAAATACATAGAGAATAAGGAGCTCCACGGAAAGAATAATTAGTGGTGTTAACTTACCCTTTTGAATGCAGTTTCTGAAGTATGGAGATTGATTCAATAGCAATACAAGCAACCATCTCATATGACATTCTGCTAACAAAGGAACGATATTAATGGTAAACTAAAAGTCAATATCAACTGTTGACTCAAAACTATGACTCACATGAGAGACTTATTACTCCAGACATCCCAAAGACTGGGTCCGAGCATATCCATAACCTGAATTTTTAAGAACAAGTTAACTATCTAAAAACAATCAGAAATAAAGAAGGTAATACTTCAACAATCCAAAAAAAGTGTTATACCATAATGAAGTAATCCCCTTGGCGTCCTTTGTAGTGGACTCGGGGAACCCCATGAATGCCATTGACGGCGCTAAACGTACAAATGTACAATAACCATGAAAACCAATCAGCTACCCATGAGTTGAATGATCTTCGAAAGAATTATACCTTCTCATACCCAAATCATAAGATCATAGATTTCTCATACTCAAATCATAAGATCATAGATTGACTTACTTGTAAACTGCCCACTCAGAAGGAGGGCCATAGTTACATCCTTTACTGGCTCTATGCTCAAACTTTAGTGCCACCTAAGATAGAAAGGAAGACGACTTACTATCCAGTGCTTATACAAACCGCAATTCCAGCTTTCCAAGTCGACTGGTACTAAAGAAAATCCTCTATTACCTCAACAGCACCTGGGCCCGTAGCTGACATGCGGTGGCCAACATATACTTGGCCAAAACCACCTTTCCCAAGCTTCTTGTCAACTCTATACTTTGGTGAACCACCCACCTCGACCTGTATTTATAGATCATGTAGGCAAAGATTAAACCAAAATCATTTGGAAGTGGAATGATTGGAAGCAAACTAGAAGGTAACATCTTTGCGTAGGAAAAGCATAAAATTGACAGTGGAACCCAAAATTTCATGACTCTTGGCACCATCTCAGAGAGAACACAATCGAAGCGCAGCAGGCACAATTAAACATCATACGAACAGCTCACCGTGTCAGGAACAGGGGGGCCATCCTCGTCATCGGTTAGCAGCTTGTCGTCGCTGTCCGCGTTGCCCATCCCACGCTTCCCCTCGTCGTCGCTGCCTTCCCCCGCGACGGCCTCCACAGCTCTGATTTCCTCCCTCTCCCTTTCCCTCTCCCTCTCCCTCTCCTTCTCCTTCTCCTTCTCCTTCTCCTTCTCCGCCGCCCTCGTCACCCTCCGCCTCTTCTCCGCCGGCAGTGGTGCCGGTGCTACAGCCGGCGCTTCCGGAGCTTTGTCCTGAGCCGCCGCCGGGTTCGCCTGCGCCTCTCGCGCTCTTCGCGCCGCGCTACGCAGCACAGGCATCCTCAGCCACGGAGCCCCATGGCCCCGCCTCAGCTTACCTTACTGCTCCGCCGCCTCCTGAGATTCCACAGCCGATCTCAGCAAGCAGCTGAGGATGGAAGCCCCAAGCAAGCGGCGGCGCGCGGTGACTGGCACCGCGGACAGCTAGGGTTCGGGTTGGTGTGGCCGTGTGGGGGGATGGGGACTGAGAATGGGGAAGGAGGCGAGGCGGCGGTGGTGGTGCTGGTGTAAACACTGGCTGCTGTCTGCCGGAGATGTTTGAGGCAGTTCGTTGCGGCCTGCGGGGGATTTGGATTTGCCACCGTTTTGTGTGT
>JAKNSH010120813.1:0-10263 GCA_027790015.1 Cymbopogon flexuosus | reverse complement strand
GGTAAGCACTACTACCAGTGCTATCGGCTAATGCTGTGCAGACAGACAGTAAGCATATTACTCACCAAAAACGCACATGTTGCCCATGCCGCTGTGTATATTCTATCTTTAACAGTACTGTCTTTTTTGTGTGCTTTCTCTCTTCTTTCCTGTTTTCTTTTCTGATCCAATTTGCAATCCTCAGAGCCAAGATCCCCATTGCTAGAACAATGCAGCCTCACATCTAATCTTTATTGTTAGTCCACTCGTTGCAATAGACAGTGCAGAATATTCAAAGGCCACAATCATTAGCGCCTTGATAGCAAGTGAGTGAGGGCTATCTCGCGAGCCTGATTGGACAACCTCAACAGCTGCAAAAAGGGCAAATGGAGGACCATTGCAAGCAGCCAAGCTTTGCATAGCTGCATTGCATTGCATGAGGGCAGCCGCGGCGCCCCTCTGCAGTCTTCTCTCGTCTTGATCTTGACCACCGCTCAACCAATTCCACTGCCTGCAGTGCATCCTGCTCTTATTTGGCTGCTGCTCTTCTACACAGATGCTGATGGGCCACTAGACACTACTAGGATAGTCCTGATCCCTGCTGCATCGCTGCTGATGAAAGGCACGCAGAGGGTCCACGGAACAGCTGCCATGGCAGTGCCTGCGTTGCATATGCAGTGCTGGCTACAGTACCTTTTTGGTTTTCAACAGAGTGGTGTGGAAGAAAGATATGGATATCTTTGTTAGTGGGAGCAATTGTTGGTGTGGCCAGTGGGATATGTGAAAGTCTAGCCTAGGGCCTACAGTACAAACGGGATTCTGTACATGATGGATGGATGAATGGATCAAGAGAACTGATTTACGTAGTACATACTACATTTACAAGTCTAGCCCTACTAATCTACGTAAGTACATGCTACTACACCCAATTCATTCTTTGCTTGGTCCTTTGAAAAAGACTACGGGCAGGCACTTCGTTTCATGATCCAATCGGCTTGGCCGTTGCCCGTTGCTGCCTTGCCGGCGGGAATGAAGTGGTACAGATATTTTCGGACTGTATGTGAGACCGAATTCGTTTAAAGTGGTTTTAATCCATTCGCACTGGAGTTTGAATATTTAATTTCTGATACCGTATCCGTATCCGAATACTCAAATCGCATATTTATGATGTCGATGTCCAATCATATCCTATCTGAAATAGTTCATATTATCCGTATTCGAATCCGAATCCGGACAGAAATATGAAAACAAATATGTGCCGGCATGGCGTGCTGTACCTTCGATTGACTTTCAAAATATCCCCTCTCCTATTAGTAAAACACGTACGAGTACATTGCAATTGTATGTCCTCCAAGACAAAAAAGAAAAAAAAGAAAAAAAAGAAACAGCGTGCTTAACCAGCTGGTGACTAGTGTTGTGTTGCCCAAAAACAATGGAACATGGTGTCTTGGTGTGGGAGTATAGAACTTGGAGCCGGTAAGGCTCCATCAGTTGAATTGATGCTTGCAAATCATGTGTCAAGGAACTGGGGCTGATCCCCCGGGCACAGATAACAGGTTCTTTCACTTCCGTGTCAGAAATACCACTAGAAAAAGTTGGAAAAGGCTTTTCTGCACTTTATGCGCCACATTTCACAAAGGGACAACTACCATCAGATATAGTACTATACTGACCAGCATCACCAATATTCAGTACTAGTAGTAGGAGTACTACATTGCAGCTTTGACGGCCTGCTCTTGCTCGCAAAGTTCTGCAATTCCCAAGGTCAGATCATTGCAAAGTTCAGAACAAAGCTTAGTTGCGAAATGATTAAATGAACAGCAGGGCAGCCACAAACCAGTAGTAGTATTTCTCAAGGTTCAAATAATTTGATGAGTGAAATTGGTTCCAGCATTGATGCTGTTGGTTGATGGCCAGCAATGCAGCTGAAAGTGACCAAGCACCACTTGAAAGAGACTCTCAACGCTAACAGCGTATGCAACCAGCATGCGTCAAGCACTCTCGTTCATCATCATTCTTTTTCTCTTTGGTACCACAGGATTCACAAATCTCGTGCGAGATCCATTCAGAAAAGCCGAACCCAAAGAAAGAAAATGGGATGTGGTAGGACCGGATCACATATGGGTATATGAGAGAAGCAAAATAGCAGGGCAGATGGAATTGGTGCAGGAAAACCAGGTGAATATGGGCTGGACATGTACCACAACCTCTTTCCCAAGACCTAACAGAAACACTTACCAGCAAGCTCATGTATTAAGGATTTGATTATCTTTTAAAAAAAAAATTAAACCAGCAACATGACGAGCTCTGCCGAAGTATTAAATTGGCTGAACGATCTCTTCTGATCGAGAGAAAACAATGACTATACACTGAGTCCTGAGATCATCAAAGTCAAGAAAGATGTCGACCATCATTCTGGTGGAACAGAATTCTGAACATGCAATCTATGAATCGTACGCTCGAGTCCCAGCTGTGTCACCAGAACACACTGCAATGTGTACAGTAAAACCAAGATGAACAGTATAAGTGAACACTTTCGTAATTTTGCCGACAGATTTTCTCAGGATTCACAGCCAACTGGTGGACTGGTGTTTGTTACAATGCTGAGTCGTGTGTTAATCAACGTGCTATCCTAGCCAATGAAAGAAATGAAGATATTTCTTTACAACATGTATCGTGCCCTTCTATGAAGGGACAAAATAATATAATAATATGATACCACAAGCTGAACCAAAAAAAAGGGTCGCTGTTATTTTCTCTCCCCCGTGGTCCCATACCTTCCTTTATATTTGTGTGAACTGAAGTATTCTTGTAAGGGTGAAACAACTAGAAGGCAGTTGCCAGTGCTACTATATTCATCACTTGGACGCTATCAGTGACTGCACACCAACAAAAATTGAAATCACTGTAAGCAAAGGGCTTTGCTTTTTACTAGGCCAACACACAATGTATCAGGCAAGAACTGAAAAAGAAATGACATGGACTTACTGAATCAAGAAGCTTCAGACCAGCTCCACGTGTAAACTTCCTAGCAAAAAGGAAGCAGGGTGCTGGCTTTCCATTACTTGTACACCACTCCCTCCTATTTTCAGTCTCGTAATATATATTATCAATATCCTAAAAATGAGAAGAATAGATCCTCAGCAAACAGTAAGGAACTATCATGCACACTTGTTAATGGAAGCTTATTTTTTGGTATAAACTGGCACATCTAAAGCTGACAACGCTGTTACAAAAGCATCAGCCTTCGAAACAGACATTTGTTAAGACATTGATTCTTTAATTGATAAAGTATTTACCACCACAGTCCACAGGTAATACAGGTTTAAGAAATTTACCTCCTTTTCCTATAAAAGGTGCTTGTTGCTTTATCCATTATAGCAAATGATATGACTGCATTACTTGTCAAATTAAGGTAAACCAAACTAAACTCAAATGGCGATTGATACTTTGGTTTCCCCTTTAATTAAGCATAAAACAAGCCTACCCCAACTTGCTTGCGCCAAAAGTGTTGTCATTGTTGATGTTGATTTAGCAAATATATATGTGTCCTAAAGGAAACAAACATGTTCAGATTTGAAGAAACTATACCTTTATAGATTTTATAAGTCTAGGAGTAGCATCAGACACTTTATATGTTACAGGATGCCACCCACGTCTTTCACGATCTTTAGAAGCTGAAAGATCCCATGCACTATGTGTTACTGATCGCCGTGTAAGTTCTTCTTCTAGACCACTTTGCTGCATTGCAGAAGAGCTCAATGATCAACAAACTTAGTGCAGAAAAAAAAATTATGCAAAGCATATTGTTATGCTCAAGATCATCGACTTACTGCAAGCAATGTCTGAACATAGTGCTCATCTGGTATGCAGTTATGGGCTTTCCATGCCTCTGCAGGCTACAAAAACAAAAGGATAAATGGCATTTAAACAAACAGATGAAAACATAGAGTTTGGAAAGTATTCTGATGCACAAGAATAATACTATCTCTTCATTTTATTTTGGAACTTCAAAAACTAAATTTCATAATTCTTTGGATGTTTAAATCAGCATTCATACTGAGATCCAGAAAAATAACCATATACAAATCTACAAAAAAATTAATGCAATTAGTTTGCAATTATTCATATTTTGGTTCTCATGGTAACTTTCCTATCTCAGGTAACAATTTGAATTGTCCACTAAAAAGAGTTAATAGTTTTGCTTGACTTTATTTACAAGAACCCCATTTACTGTCTATGTTGTTTCAACATAGCCAGTCCAAGTTGCTGGTGATTTAGTTTTTAACATAATCAGCGCACATGCCCCTAGATCACAATGCAAGTCTCCGAGCCAATTCTGGGGGAGACCTAGATGACATGGTTAGAAGTGTACCTACCAGGGAGACGAATAGGAAATCTCAGTGGTAATGTAGACAGATCTAATGTAGGATTTGAGGTGGCATATGGAAGTTTTGGGTTTGTCTGTAGGAATCAGGAGGGACAGGATATCTCAGATAGAAGCAGGCAGAAAGTACCTGAACCATAAACTAGTGTTAAGATTCCCTACTCCCTAGTATTAATATTACTTTCATTAATGCCCTTTTGTATTTTTATTATGCTTTGATCGAGATGTTATTTTTTTAGCATGTTGACTAAAACTTGTTTGGGACTAACAGGCTGTAAGGCTTTGTTGTTGATGATGATGGGATTTGAGATAATACATTTTTATAAGTAAAAATTGCTAAAATGGCAATCCATAAGTCACGTCATGAATACGAAAGGGGATTGTTCAGTAATATACTGAAACGTTTTCACTTACAATAGGACGATCCCAATCCCGCCAGAACTCAGGCAAGGGTCTCCTCTGCAGTATACAGAAATTTATGATTGGTCAATATTAGAGATTGAATAGATGTAAGAGCTTAATGTAAATAAGACGAGGATTCATTATTTGAGAACTGATGTTATAAAAAATTGGATTGATTGTTACCATAAAAGGAGTGTTAAATTTTATAATAGATGTTATTACGTGTTGATGGTGCCACATACAGCAGTTGCTGCACTAACTTTACTAGTTCTTTTGAGATTGTTGGGAATTTATTAGCAGATCAACTCCTGTGAACTATGCATGTTTACATAACATGCAAAAACCAACCAACAATAATAAAAACTTTTGAATATCTAATGTCTACTCTCTTGAGTCTTGATTGACAAATTAAGATGTATTAGTAAACAATGTAACCTTACTACTGTTCTGAAACTTATCTGCATACAAATATTAAGATATATACCCTGCAGTGCTTCTGGAATTCTGGTAACACCACTTCATCGTAAACCACAACCTCAGCATGCTTTCTAATTAGCACAGCCCACTGGAAACAGTGTATGATTAAAAGTTCAGTGGTAGAGGCATCATAATTAATTATCAAAGCAATGTTAGTCTTTATTTATAATGGTGGAATCACCTGTGAGCCTTTTCTCCAATTCTCCACAGGGATAACTGGGTCCATTCTTGGGTTGTATCTCCCTGCCTTTGTATCAGCAAAACTGCAACCAGCATAATACAGGGCAAAGTAAATAGACAAAAAGAATTGACCCTTCAGCTGCAAGCCTGCAGCTTGCTGTGCAATTCATCTACGGGATCAAGGTACAACAAAGCAAAGATAATAATATATCATTCATAAAGGGGAAAGAGCTAAAATGAATTTCCAGTGACATAATCACATAATAAAAGACTGTTATAACCAAGACCAGGAAATGTACCACAGTATTTGGATATTTATACCTGTCTACAAAGCTGGTTGATGATGACATTATGTAGTCATAAGTGTAGCTGAAATTGTACAATGGTACACAGCTGCCACAGAGAGAAGATCCTAGTAAGCATGAATCAAAATTAAGATCCAAAATTTACCAGTGATGAATGAAGAAAAGAAAGTCAAAATAGGATTGAAAAAAGGTGTGGAACTGTTGACAGAAGCATACATAGGAATCAGCAAATGGATATTAGTATAGATGAAATATTTCTCTATTATCTTCTCCAAAGTTTGTGTAACTCAAAACGAATCAAATGCTGATATTTGCCAGTTGACTTGAGACTCCTTATTTGTAAATGCAAAAAAGTTTGTTTAACTCAAAACGAATCAAATGCTCAACCACCACTGGAACAAACAGAAATTTGGGAGGAAATGTTGATGTTGTATCCAGGTCCATTGGCGTTTTATCTTCCAACTCAGTAGTAGGTAAATGGTGGGCTGTTAGGCAACAAGAAAAGGTTTGTTCCCATTTGCTCCCTAATTTTCATCTATCAGTGTCAGTTTCAAAACTAAATATCTTCTTCAAGATGGTTCAAACTGCTTTATCAACTTTATTGCTTCTCGTGTTACTGAAAATTGAATACAAGCTTGACATTGATTCAATGGGCGGCTGGGCGCATGCGCATAACAATCTAAATGCAAGCAAGATGCAAAAAAGTAGACCATGCTTTAAATTAGATTTTTTACTATACAACCTTAACAGATGTTGATCTATTTTTATAAGAAGATGAAGTCATTTTACTACATAATGTCATTTTCGTCACCATAGCATATTAGCATATAACAAATCACAGGCTAAAAAAGAAAGGCTAGTTTTAATGCTTGTCTACAGGACTTAATTACTTCTACAACCAAATCAAGAACCCAAGATTGAACATGCTTGATAATAGATGCAAAAGAACACTACATACAACCTGAAAAGTTATTGCCTTCAACCCCAGATGATATTGTCTACACAAATCCTAGGACACAAACTGGACACAGCATTCTCGAAAATGTGTTTGTAGAGTGTACCTATCGGAGACAAAAACAAAGCGGTCATTGAGCGGATCCTTAAGAGCATGGCTTAGCAGAATGCGCTCCGCCGTGATCATGCTCGCCTCCCCCCAATCCACCTGCAGCAAAGCGCGCAAGCCACCTCAGCAAGAGCACGCGCACTGACGACACCAATTGCTGCGTTTCACCATTCACAAATCATATGGTGCAAATGTGCCAACCTGGATGCTGTCGTTGACCTGGCGGTTGTAGAAGAATCGGGAGCGGGTGGTGGCTCGGGTGAGCACGAAGCCCGGGCGCGAGTGCACGAGGATGGAGAACCTCCCCTCCTTATCACCCTGATCAGCACAAAAAGGACACGAAACATCAGTCATCTGCATTTAGGATGCTCATAGGCATTCAGCAGCATTATGCAGCTATGGATGGGGGAACAGTGGCGATAGAAAAAAAAAAAAAAGAGAGTGAAATTTGAGTGGGGATTGGGATCCGTACGCGGAAGAAGGCATCCCAGACGAGTTCGAGCGGGAGGCGGTTGCGCGCGATGAAGAGGAAGGCGACCTTGGAGTTCCCCGGCGGCAGCGGCGCCTCCTCCACCTCCGCCTGTGCCTCCGACACTTTTGTTGCTCCCGCCGCCCCCGCCTTCTCCTTCTCCTCCGCCGCGGAGGAGCTATGGAGAAGCAGGAGGAACATGGTGCTGAGGCACAGGCAGAGCAGCAGCAGGAGCAGCGCCGCCGCCAAGCGCCTGCCCCGGCCGTAGCCGTAGCCGAACCTCCGCGGCTTCATCCCGACGACGGCCGGGGAGGCTGCTGGCCGTAGCCACCGCCGGCGCAGGCCGTACCTTCTCCCGCCGGCCCGCGGACTCTACCTCAGCAGCGGCATGAGCAGAGCGGACAGCGGAGTAAGCTCAGGTGGTGAGCGCAGTGCGGCTGCGTAGCGCGGCAGCCGCGCAGATCTCCCGGCTCCCGTGAGCGGCGTTGCCTCTCGTGATCCCGGGAGGCGGGAGGGAAGTGGGTGAGCAGCAGCGGAGTCGCCGTGAGAGTGTGGTGTGGTGGCGGGGGATGGAGATGGATCGAATCTTGCGGCTTGCTTGCCGAGGGGACGAAGCGCGCGCTGCACGCGGCACGCGCGGCGCAGTGGCGAGCACTGTCCCAGTGTGGTGTGGCTCGCCGACGTGCCACCAAACCACCGGCCACCGGTCCACCACGGGCAGGAGCATCCGATCTGCTGCAGACTTTGCTGCTCCCTCGTCAGTCCAAAAAGACAGAAATCTATTCCCTCCGTCCTAAAATAAATATCATTTTTATTTTTTTAAAAAACCATATTTTTAAAATATCGATAATTATATATTAAAATATATAAATATTTATGCTAAGTAATTAGTATCATTGAAAAGATCTTAAAGTCTAGTTTTTTAACACATTTATTTAAAGATATAAATATTGCACATATTTTCTACAAACCTAGTCAAAGTTGAGAAAGTTTCACGTCGTTCTTTTTAGGAGGGAGGAAGTAGTAATGTGGATCATGAACAGATATCTAAAATAATTCTGAAATGGTATATTTTTTATGTTAGTACAGTACTAGTGTCAAAGCATTTCATTCCAAAAGCCAAAACAAGATGACATTGGGAATGGAATTTACATATAAATCTGATCAAATCTAAAAAAAAACTCTATCTCAATGCCACCGCGCGTGAAACTTTCTCCTGTCCACGACAGCAAAAATATTTCTGGCCGTTTGGCGATCGACGGTCCAACAGCCTCCTCCTGTGCGAATATAAATGAGCTCCAACCCTAGCTGCGCGCATCGGTCTCTCCCTCTCCCTCTCCCGCTCTCTCCTCCTAGCGGTGGCTATCTTCTCTGCCTCTCACTCTCGGCGGCGGCTCTCTCGAACGGAGGCAGCGCGGTGGCGCGGGGCGAACGTGCAGCGGCTCCCCCGGCGCGGTGGTCTTGGGCCGGCGTGATGCGGCCTCTCTCCATACCTCCTCCTCAACTCTCGCCGGCACCGGAGTCGAGCGTCGAAGGCGAGCGCCCCCACACCGGCGCAGAAGCTGAGGCAAGTGCGCACCAGGGCGCGGTGGTGCGGGCACGGGTGCGCCCCCAGGCCTGGCGCGACGTTGCTGGCACGGCGCGACCCCTGGCCGGTGGTGGGGGGCGAGCACACCCAGGCGCATCGGTGCGGAGCCGGTGCACCCCCTCAGCGCGGTGGTGCGGCGGCGCGGCTGGGCGCAGGCTCGGACAAGCGTGTGTTGCACTGACTCCGTGTCCAGTCTACTTCTTTCTCATGCTTCCCTTTCCTCTCCCATCCTTCCCTATCCTCTCCTACTCTCTCTGAGGTTCCTCTTCTCTATGCTCTACCGTGCGTGTGCTCTAGCAACTCCACGACCAGATCTGGTGCCTCCATGACTGGATTTGTCTGTCACACCGTCGACGCGTCTGGATCCGGTGCCCCTGCGGTTAGAGCCGTCCGTCCCTCCTCGGCTTCTTTTCCATTTTCTTTTCAACATCTACTTCACTTCCGATTCTATTCATTCTCATTTTGGTTTATTTGATTTGTAGTGCACGACGACAATGGGGAATACCAGGTGCTTTGCCGAGTCGAAGACGCAAGGTGGGGACGCGGCCCGGTCATTGCATTGGAAGAAGCGAGAAAACTATTATTATAGGATTTCAAACGTTGGGCTTTTTCCCAAATAGAATTCGTAACATTTTTTCCTCTCAAATAGAACTCCAAAGAATTACAGTACTCTATTATAGAATTTGAGTTCTTTTTAATCATTTTTGGTTATGCAAATACTTGTATTTTACTGTATTGACCAAACTGCCCTTCATGTATTTGTTTGGATCGATTGTATCCCCCCGGCCCTCTCCTCTGTTTCTCTCCCGACGCTTCAACTCGCGCCGCCGCCGCCAGACTCGCGTCGCCGCTCGACCGTCTGGAGCAGGATACGGAAGGTGTCACGGATGTTGTTGGCGTGGAACTCCTTGAGGCTCTCGGCGCAGTCGCCGCCCTGGAGGACGAAGGCGCGGCCCATGGCGGCTCGGCTGTTGGAATAATTCCTGAGCACATTACTTTGTTTAGCTCTAGTCTAATCTTAGCTAGCTAGTAGTAGATTGCAGTGTGTGGCTAGCGCACGCAGTCAGCATGCACGCATCGCACGTCCCTGGTCATTGGGATGGCAGTGACCGCACGAACGTGCTGCAACTCTCTCGGCTTTCTATGCCCATGCAGTGGCGTCCTGGGAAATTAGAGGCTCAGTTCGGAGCACTAAGCAAAGGCCTACTATGTAGCAAAGAAAATCAAACCGGACCGGAGATCGAACCGGCGAGGTCGTCGGTTCAATGGTTTATTGGTCCAACCGTTAAAAACCGTTTGAACCGCCGGTCCAATTTAATCAAACCGATTAATCGAACCGGCCACAAATAATTTGAACCGGTGCATATATATATATGATAAATAATTATATATATAATATAATTGACAGATGAA
>JAKNSH010120758.1:0-19911 GCA_027790015.1 Cymbopogon flexuosus | reverse complement strand
AAAATCACACACATACATGATATGATGATACACAACCTTGTAAAATATCTTGTCGAAACTCGACTTCGTTTGGGAGATATAAAAATAACAAATTTCAGGCCATAAAGCTGTCCAGGTGATTTGTTAAAAATTTATTATTTTTATATCTCACAAACGAAGTTGAGTTTGAATAAGATATTTTGCAAGGTTGTGTATCATCACATCATCTATATGTGTGATTTTTTTTGGTGAATTTAGCATATATTTTTGCCGTGATTTGCATAGGTTTTCACGAAAAGTTAGTTTGCACAGGATATGTTCCTATATATATGCCTTGTTTAGTTTGTAATAACGATCGTGCTACGTTAAATAAGACACAAGACGCAATCTATATTAGTGGTAAATGTTGCATGTATACCACGATGACATTGGTCGTGTGTATATGCATTATATTGTTGGGGCATGTTAAGTTGTTCCACGGCCAGTAAGCAAAACGAATGATAGGGTCTGATCAGAGACTTGTTCCGCCAGGATGAGTCTCTGAGTTTTTTTTGGTACGTCATAAACAAAACGTACCAAGTTATCAGAGTCACGTACCAAGTTATCAGAGTCTCCTTCCAACTGAATGTGTCTCTCTGATAACAGGACTATGATTTGAGACTCCTTTACAAAAGACGAGTCTATGTTTTGGTACGACGATAGACTCAGTAAAGAACATGTCACTAATGACAAGTTTTATTAGAGACTCTTTTCCAACTTGATGAGTCTTTGATAATAGGTTTGCAATGAAAGACTCATTCCACCAAGATGAGTCTTTGATATTTTGGCACCTCATAGCTCTTTTTTTTTTAACTTGCCTCTCGGCTCTATCTTATATTAATTGACCGAAACTCAGCCAAATCGCGAGCAATCAAACTGATTACAAAATCCGCAAGGGGACCAGTCCAGAAATGATACTGACCCGGGTCCCAACTCATACCTAGAGCTGTAAGCTCATGAGCACTAGAATTACAGGATCTAGGAAATTTTGAAACACTGAACGTGGTGAAGTTTTCCAAACTAAATTCTTTTATCTCCTGAAAGACACCCCTGCAATTGCACGATCAAAGTTTTTAGTGGTGATCGCCTCCTTCAATTGGATAGAATCTGTCTCGATTATCACCTGTGAGATTCCAAAGTTGACCGCGATCTCCACAGCTTGCTCGCATGCTAGAGTTTCTGATGAAAGAGCGTCATGAACAGGTCCCTCATTGCCAGCACCTGCAACAACGATAGAACCCTCATGGTCCCTTATCAGAAAACCCCATGAACCCGTTCTAGACTCTGCCTTGAATCCTCCATCTATATTTATCTTCAGACGACCCTCCGGCGGCGGCACCCAAGTCTGTATGGCCATCCCTACCATATCAACCTTGGCATGCCATTCTTTTTTCAAACTCTCATACGACATTTCATACACCAGCCTGACCGTGTCCTCCGTGGAAGGCATCAACTCCCCCCGCATTCACCTTATTCCTCACAGCCCACCATCTCCACAACAATAAGCACACACTAATGCAAACATCTTCTTTGAGCTTTAGTACTTCAGCCATGAACAACTCTGCCGACTCCAAAGAAGCGAGCTGCACTCTAATTAGTTCAAACCCCAATGCTCTCCAGCAATTGCGTACCTCTTTACATTTCACAAAGCAATGAGCCCTGTCTTCATCCACTCTGGAACATATTGGACATCTTGTGTCAAGGTCAATGTGTTTCCTCTTTATATTCATCTTCAGTGCCAAGCTATTATGTGTTAATCTCCATATAAATTGCTTGACCTTTGGTGGCACAGGGAGCCGCCAGATTTTACTCCACACGTTTCTTCTATGTTGTTGCTGTTGGCCTGAAGATTCACCCCTCTGACGCACATGGTGAATAGCAGCATCGTCCTCTAGTACATGATATGCCGACTTAACTGAGAACACACCCTTTCGATCGAAGTGACAGGCTACCGAGTCATCCCGATCCATGTGCACCGGAATAGCTAGGATGTTATTCACGTCCTCATCCCAGAACAGGTCCTTGATTAGCTCACTGTCCCAGGTACCCGTAGTTGGATCAATGAGATCTACATAATCAAACTGTCAGCCTTAGGCCTTGTTTAGATTGCAAGTTTTCTCATTCTCTCTGTCACATAAAATATTCGGACACATGCATGGAGTACTAAATGTTGGTAAAAGAATTAACTGATTGCACATTTTAATTGTAAATCATGAGACGAGTCTTTTGAGTCTAATTAGTCTATGATTGAATACTAATTGCCAATATAAACGAAAGTGCTACAATATTAGAGTTGCAAAAATTTTGCAATCTAAACAAGGCCTTAAACAAAAATAAACTTTTGCACTGCCCTATCTACATGATATTCTCTCAGATCTGGATCTCACTGCCCATCTCGGCAACCGGTGGCGAAGAGGTCCCGAGGGAGCCACCATTTCAAGCAGACCGACCCTGATAGATCCACACCACTCTCTCCTCTCCATGGCGCAAGCTAGGGCATGAGATCCATGGCGTGCACATCCTAGTTAGTGGCGGCCACAGGGAGGATCTACACCATGGCCCAACACATACAATATATATAGTAGTAAACAATACATATGTCTAGTGTAAAAATTAATCATGACGCTTCGCGTGCCTATATACATGCTTTGTGAAAATCTACATACACACTTAAATGTACACAATGTCTTGAAAGTAACATCAATGTATCTAGAAAAAAAATGATTTGGAACGGAGAAAGTATTATTTAATCACCTCTATTGGGTTTTGTAGTAGTTGTTGTAGGTATCACAAAAGAGAGTTGGTAGAGCCAACACAATTGATTCCATTGGTCTCAAATGCATACATATCCATGTAAACATGCACAACGACATGCAAGCTAGTAGAGGCGGTTCCTAATAAATACTATCTCCGTCTCAAAATAAATTGAGTCCTAGAATTATCCTAAAATATGACACCAACTAAGCATATTACGAAAAATATATTTCATTATCTATCTAGTGATAATAATTTGATGTCGTCATAAGGTATTGATGCACTTTTCTATGAAGTTGATCAAATTTAAAATAGTTTGATTTAGAATCATTCTAGAAGTTAGTTTAATTTGAGAGGGAGGGATCTGAGTAACAACTTGAACTAGAAGCCGCTTGTAGTTGCATGCAATCCATGGATGCTTATCCGCATGGGTATATAAACAAATTATAACAAGTCGCTTGTACTCCCTCCATACTTGAAAAGCTTGACGTTTTGGAAAGCGACACGGTCTCTAAAGTATAACTTTGACCTCTTATTTTTATAAAAATATTTATTATAAAGTGATATATGTATACTTTTATGAAAGCCTTTTTTAAGACAAATCTATTTATATAATTTTTACATCTCCAAAACCCAACAATTTAAAAGTTATTCATAATTTATATTCCCAATGTTTGATTCGAACCTTGTCTAAAACGATAACCTTTTCGAGTATGAAGGGAGTATGTTAGTAAAAATAAAGGGAGTTGCTATATCTCTTTCAAAAGAAAAGTAACCAACATTTCTTGCAACGTCCTAAACCCTTGGATCATCATCCTAGGGTGGGATCTGTCATCATCACAGATAACAGAAAACAAATAACAATTGGACAGTGTGTGTTGGCATAGAAAACAGAGAATAAAGGACAACAAACAATTTTTTTCTATGAAAAGACAAAGACAATAAACAATTTTTCTATAGAAACACGTCGTACGGTGGAAGAGAGAAATTTCTTTCAACAGATAGAAAAGTGAAAAATAAACTGAAACTCGGTAGCTTTTCCTAGGCGCGTTAGATAAGAAACGATCGATCTCGTTTGCACTACAACGCACAAATTGAATCAGAAAGGCTGTCTTCAGCACTTTCACGAGAAAGGGCCTAATAATACGACGGTCTGGATTCCACCGACCAGGCGACCACCGTTGCAAGTTGCAAGGCGGATCTGACCACCAACACCGGTGCGTATCGAGGATATATGGTCGGTGCACGCGTTGTCAGAGGCCGGGCAATGCATTCCTGCTGGCCCCAGTCTGATTTGGCGAAACCAACGACAATGTTAAGGTTTCCTCTGGTCCCCAGTACGTCGTCCGTGCACTGCAGTCTGCAGCAACGTACCAAAATGGTAGTGGTGGCGGTGCAATGCAGAGGTTGGCCGGCCGGCCGGGCGGGCCGGCCTATCATCCCACCCAGCCAGCCAATCCCCACCCATGCATGATGGCTCTCGATGGTAGCATATCTGCCTTTCGCAGTAGATCACCGTCCTCTGCTCCTCGGCTTCAGCTAACGCCCCTTTTTGCCCACCGGCCCTCCCCCTGGCCCCCGGTCGATCGGGTGCAGCAGATCAAGTGATCGAGCACCGTCTCAGGACGATCGGCGAACGCAACTTGGTAGGAGTACAAGTTTTTTTTTCTTGCGTCAAGAGTACAAGTTTTGTTGTGAGACCATCTTCTCAGCGCGCGTCTTTCGGCAGATCCTTCCCCCGCGATCATCCGAGCAGCAGTTTCCGTAGGTTCGTTGTGCATCCATGCCAAGCAGAGCAGAAAGTGGCGTCCAGAGCAGGAACCGTCCGGCGAGGAGAGCCGGCCGCACGACGCGGGACCGCCGGCCACCTGACTTCACGCGGGGCCCTCGAAACGGCCCGCGCAGCCGAATGGTACCGTCGGACCGACGGTTAGGCTTGCCATTTCCGCCCCCGATGGCGCGCCAACGCCGCTGGATCCGCTGACGCGCGGCTGCCTGCCTGCTGCGGTTGGTGGCGGGGACACACACACACCGCGTCGTCCCGCGTCCGACCGCCGGTGGCCCTCTCGCATGTGTCCACCTGCACTTCGTATACGTCGCCTTATCCCTTCCCGTGCGCTGGGCCATCCCCTGCCCGCCGGCCATCCCGCCTGGAGTGTGGCCGGCGATGTGACGCTGCTGCCTGCAGAAGGAAGGACGGGTGCCGATCGGGGTGGAGGTACAGTGGTGCATGCATGTGACGCTGCCCGGGCCGGGGACGGGGACGACGGACTCCGCGGCGCGCCCTGCCCCGTCCCGACATTGGACACGCAGCACTGATTCGGACGGCGAGAGCCGTACCAGCTAACAACACCGGCCGGCCCACCACCGCCTCGAACGCCATGCAACAAGTGGCACGGCGAAGGGCCGAGATATTTAGCGAGATCTCCAGCCAAACATGGTGGTGGAATAGTGGGCTCGATCGATCTTCTCTGCCTAACCTAAGTACGTCTCCGGCGGTCCGGCCAGGTCGTCGTCGCACTACATGCCCTTGGCTAGTGGCTACTATAGCTTGTGTTTGTCGGCCCCCGGCCATTAATTTCGTCCTAGCAAATTCGTCTGAGATGCATGACGATCGACGTGGTTGCCTGATTGGTGTTATGCGTGTATCAATACATGGTCGTTTGGGTACGTGCTCTGCTTAGCGAGAGGAGACACTCCACGTTGATCTGACAACGCGTGATGACTTGGATGGCACGTACTGGTGCCGATCAGCTAGGTTTCGTGTCCGCATACATGCAAGTCAACCAAGTTGGTCTTTGAGACCTTTCAAGAAAGGACAATGCGTTGCCTGTTGCCATGTGCATGTAGCAAGTTCAACTGTGTTTTTCTTTCACAACAAATCAGCATTAGCCAGAATCAGCGAACATGGTGGAAAGTTATCCGTAGCTTTGGAATCGCGGCGTTTTACGAGCAGCGCGCAAGAAGCGCACGATGCAATGGGGTTGCATCGATCGATAAGACAGTGGTCGAGCCGCGGCACATATATTCATCAATTGTGACAATGTCCGTACGTGACCTACGCTCCAAAGCGCGGTCACGTGAACTTAGGTCACCGCTCGCCATCGCATAGTTAATGAGCACTCAACGTTGCCGTCGGTATCTCTGTACCGGTGATGATGATTCTTGTTGTTTAGGGTAACGAACAAATGTTTTTTGACCGAATAATGCACATATCTTTCCCAACTCAATATAATACTAGTAAAGTATATATACATTATAATACTGGTAAAGTATATATACATATAGGTCATAGATATAAATAAATTAGTTGAAAGAGAGTGAAGGCCGTCTATATATGTTATAATCTATTTGGATTTCAGGTCTAGGATTTAGAATGGGTAATGAATACTCCCTCCATCCCAAATTGCAAGCTAAAAATCCCGAAGAGTTAAAACATCTCAAATTTGATTAAATTTATATGATAAGATAATAAGATTTAGGATGTCGACTAATTAAGTACCATGAGATTCTCTGTTAATTATATTTTTATACTATACCTATTTGATGTCACAAATCTTCGTAATTTTTTCTATATAATTTTGGTCAAATTTGAGATACTGACTCCAAGTTTGTTAGAATGACTTACAATTTGAAATGGAGAAATTATCCTCTAATTTTGTTGCTTGGGTAACCTTGGTATATTTGCTAGCGGAAACGAGCTCCAATACCATGTGGTTTCGCTTTTGCCTTAACATTATAATTATTTTGAGGCCTTTCGCCTTGTATTCACCTGGATCAGTTGCTTCCTCCTCCCTCTCATGCCTTGTACCACTTTGCTTGGGCTCACGGATCCAGAAAAAAGAAATCAGTATGTGGGAAACTAATGATAATGAGAGGAGACCTAAAAACGCGATCCGAGGGACGGCGTCCCACCGATATTTCATTAACAAGAAGATCTTCTCACCGGATTGTGGAAAACTGTCAAACCCCAGCCCAACCCATATACAGCGGCACCACGTCCTGTGAGATAGTGTCGCTGTACCCGCCTCTTCCTCCTTGTTTCTTGCATCTCTCTTGTAATCCTCCACCATCACCACATCTCATCGAGGGCGATTGACATCTATGTTGGTGGCGCTTTTGTTGTAGATGTGCTCACAATGGTGATCCTTTTGTCGCATTGACTATTAATATAATTTAATTTAACTACACCAAAGCATCCAATGCCAATGCCTCATTTGTTTGAAATGGATTTTTATCCAAGTTGCAAACCAAAATGTCATAGTAGAGGCCTATCGGTGTGATATAATGCATAAATATTGTGAGGGATGTTGTTCGCACCAAAAAGTAGGTAAACCGGTATAACCTATTTTCCCCCAAAAATTATTGGTTTTGATATTTTTATCCTTTAGGTTTATTATTATGTTGTCGAGATGACCAGGCATGTGCAAAGCTAAAACCGTCAGGACTTGATGGAGAGGCGCTGCAATAAATCCTTTGCGAATGTACGAGGACTTGCTCCTGTGGTAGCACGTTCCAGTCAGCATCTACACATGTTTCTTCTTCGTCATCAAAACATAAAACGTGCTTGGCAACATTCTAAACCGAATAAGATTTTCAGCCAAAAAAAAAAAAGAGCACACCTCATTCGTTTTTATGTGCCAGGCCTTTGTTTTGGGCCCAACACCGAACTGGGGAAGGTGATTCATTTGGATCCATAGCCCAATAGGAAGGAAGCTTTGATCCAAAAAGTGAAGCCTTCAGCGTGAAGAGGCCTTTTAACATTTAGGCCCATATTTTCTTTTGTGAACAAGGCCCATATATTTCAAACAGGCCTACGAGCCCATTCGTCCAGCTCATCTTGTTGTTCTCTTCCTTCGCCACCGTCTTTTCTCACCGTTGCAGGTTCCGACTCAGATCTCCCGGACCTGCCACCACCACCCGCGACGCGAGCCCCGCACAGCATCACTGCTACCTCCCCTCTGCTCATCCCCAGATCTCCAGACTCCAGATCTCTGCTCGGGCCCCCGCCCGCCTCTCGCCCGCGACAGCCCCGCAGCAGCACGCGGCGGCCGCGGCGAGATGCTCCGCCTGCGGGCGTTCCGGCCGACGAGCGACAAGGTCGTGAAGATCCAGCTCCACCCCACTCACCCCTGGCTCGTCACCGCCGACGCCAACGACCGCGTCTCCGTCTGGGACTGGGAGCACCGCCAGGTACCCCGCTTGCTTCTAGGGACCCTCTAGCTACTTTCTGCTAATTTGATCTTCGCGATACGCAGACGGCTTTGTTTGGCCCCCATTTGATCTCACCGTGCTTTTGTGATCCGTTAGGTGATCTATGAGTTGAAGGCAGGTGGCGTTGATGAGCGTCGCTTGGTTGGAGCGAAGCTTGAGAAACTCGCTGAGGGAGATGGTATGTGGCGCAGTAGTTCATCATTCGTTTATTACTGGTGGTTTGGGCATGGCATGTGGTTGTTGTGCATAGTGGTAATGCTATTCACACTATTGAATTGTGACATATGGTTGTTCATTTGTTAAAATGGGCGTTTAAGTTGGCACGACTTGAATTTGTCTGAGTGCTCAAATGCCATTTCTCTGTCCTTGTAGAGCTATGGAACGTTGCTTGATTTCTTGTAGTAATGTAATCCCATAGTAATGGGTAAACTGTATCAATGAAAATTCCTATTCTCATGTACTCATCTCTAGAAGGATATTTACATTCAATTTGTACTTCATTACTATCATATTATGTGTGGGTTTGATATCGCCACTAAAGTTTGTGTATCAAATATCTTTTGCAAAACTTACTTATCTGCAACATGCTAACACCCTGTCCTAAGTGTAGCCTAAATCTTGATCCTTATTGAAGCTACATGTACTGTTATTTCTGTCATTCCTGGCTTCACATTTTTGCTTCCCCTTCACTTCCCATATCCATGGGATTTAGTGTTATGTTTATTATTAATTATCCTTTTCCAAGCCAGACCAGTGGAAGTAATATGTGCTTTTCGCTTTACCCATTTGCAACATTTTGTGCAGATTCAAAAGGAAAGCCCACTGAGGCTATTCGAGGGGGAAGGTATCGATTTGAGTTTTCTGTCCCTGAATTATGATTATCATGTGATTAGTACCTTCACCTGACTCCCTATGGGCCCTACTGTTCTTCCCCAAGTGTAAAGCAGGTTTCCTTTTATGATGATGACGTTCGCTTTTGGCAACATTGGCGCAATTGCTCTGCTGCTGCTGAGGCCCCAACTGCAGTCAATCAGCAATCTTCCACGTTCAGTGCACCTGCACCCTCAACACGAGGAAGGCACTTTGTTGTCATTTGTTGTGAGAACAAAGTCATATTTTTGGATTTGGTGACTATGCGGGGCCGGGATGTTCCTAAACAGGAGCTTGACAATAGGTCACTTCTTTGGTATGGTTACTTTTCTCTAATTACTTAGTTCATGGGTACAAATCTTTGTTCATTGCATCTAGATGGACCTAATTGGATTATGCATACCAGGTTGATTTTCTCTAAAAATGTTCATTTTGGGTAGTTGATTTAGGAGCAAAACTATTACATATCTTCAGATGTTGAGAGTTTAACCTACATTGCACATCGCTTAAGGTCTATAGCATTGCTTTTGAGGCGTCACCTAGGCGCTGAGGTGTACCCCAGGCGCCGCAGGACGCCACAGGGTTTTAGTTACGCCATATCGCCTAGGCGTCACCTAGAAGGCGCCTAGGCGTTGAGGCGGACCCCCAGCGCCACAGGACGCCGCAACGCCTCAAAAACCTTGGTCTATAGGGTACTTCCTGCACTTTGGCTACTTCACACCATGCCTTTGTTTTATGTATTATAGAATGCAGAGTAACCAGTGTACTCTTTTGACACAAACAGCATGTGTTGTATTCACTCAACATTCATCTGTTGTGTGATAATTTAAAACCCTATGCTTTTCTGCAGCATGGAGTTCCTCTCTAGGTCATCTTCTAGCGATGCTCCTCTTGTTGCCTTTGGGTCATCTGATGGTGTCATCAGGGTTCTTTCTATGTTGACATGGAAGGTTGAACATACTCTACCTGACCCCTTTTTTCTTCATTACTGGTGTACTGCAAGTTTAAACTGAGTCATTTGATCTTTGTAGCTTGTGCGGAGATATACAGGTGGACATAAAGGAGCAATAGCTTGCTTAATGACATACATGTCTGCAGCTGGTGAGGTAAAATTTTGCACAAATATGTCTTGCCTTTGACTCTGGTGGTTTCATTTTGGTGGGTAGAATTATGTTCTTTCTGTTGTGTTCATATGTTGTGATTTTCTATTTGCATGTTTCATTTTTTAACAATTAGTTGTTGTTAATTCTTCCGATTTTCATTTATGCGGATATTACTGTTATATCTTCCAATTAACAATGCATTCTCTTCAGGTACATTTAGTTTCTGGTGGCAGCGATGGCCTGCTGATATTATGGAGTGCTGATCATATCCATGACTCACGTGAGCTTGTGCCTAAAATTAGTATGAAGGTACTGAGTTACTGGCTTTCAATCACTGATTATTTATGTATCAGAAAAAAAAGTAAATGGTGCAGAACATTTGCAAATAACTTGTAAAGAGCATTAGTTAGCATGTGGGTTGGTTAATACTGTTTTTTGGGATATTTTCTCAAGGCCCATGATGGAGGTGTAGTTGCAGTTGAACTTTCGAGGGTGATGGGGAGTGCTCCACAGCTCATTACAATAGGGGCTGATAAAACTTTAGCCATATGGGATACTGTTACTTTCAAGGTACTTATATTAAATATTTGCATGAAGTTGTATTATTTATTATTTCAAAAAATGGAGCTTAAAGTATCACATTTACTGTTTACTGCTCAGGAAATAAGGCGCATTAAACCAGTGCCTAAACTTGCTTGTCATAGTGTTGCATCGTGGTGTCATCCCCGTGCACCAAACCTTGATATTCTCACTTGTGTCAAGGACTCCCATATCTGGTATGTATTTCTGCGTCTCCAGAGACATATTAGTTGGATATTTTTCTCTAATGATGATGCTAATCATAGCTTATTGCACTGCTCTACACTCTATTATTACAGGGCCATAGAGCACCCAACTTATTCTGCTTTAACAAGACCGCTCTGCGAACTGTCATCACTAGTTCCTCCACAGGTTCTTGCACAGCATAAGAAACTGAGGGTATTCTTCTGTTCTTATTCCTTGAACGGAGTGCACCAATTTTTTCCATATCAGCGGTGATATTTTTAGTTACTGTATATGATCTTATGTTTAACACATTTTTGAAAATCTGAAATATTTCTTACTCAATTATCTCAACTTTATTAACTGCTATGTCCAGGGCTAGGCCATGCACAGTTTGATGATTTTTTGTTGTTGTTTGCAAATATATTGCATGCTGTGCCCTGCAAAGAAAAAATATCTCACCATTGGTACTGTGATTCTTGATGGGACATGCACATGTTGGGACATCTCAAATATCATTATCATTATCTAATAAAAAAGAAATAATGGAACTGACATGTAATATTCCAATGGTTCTTATTCCAGTACCCTACACCAACAATTTTATCGACAGCCATTAGTGATGGTTGAATCTTCCATGGCTTGATTAGTTGTGGATAAATCTCCAGAATAAAAAAACCAGCATGTTAACCTTTAGTACAAAGTAATGAATTTCCTATACCCACGTTTATTTAGGTAAGCTCTCATTCAAGACACTGAAGTGATATAACAGTTTTTATAATCTCTGCTTGATCTATATTTCTCAAACTGAAGCTTGTTTGCTGAGTAGAATAACTGTATTTGAAACATGCAATTTTTAGTACATGAAAGAGAGGTGGTCCCCCTCCCGCCCCAAAATAAAAATAAAAAATCTCAGTACTCTTTATTGTGCAAATGCTGTGATGCATTTTCCTCAAGTGCGCTGCTAACTGTAGATTAAATTTTGTGCTTATATTATAGGCTTACTGCATGGTGGCACACCCCTTGCAGCCACATCTTGTTGCTACTGGAACTAATATTGGTATCATATTAAGCGAGTTTGATCCAAGAGCACTTCCAGCTATTGCTCCTTTACCAACACCAACAGGCAACAAGGAACATTCTGCTGTTTACATAGTTGAAAGAGAACTTAAGTTACTGAATTTCCAATTGTCAAACACAGCGAATCCATCCCTTGGGAATGCTGGTGTTGCATCTGATGCAGGAAGGTCAAGGAATGATTCAATAGAACAGTTGATAGTAAAGCAGACCAAGAAGCATATCAGCACTCCTGCTCCCCACGATTCCTATTCGGTCCTTTCCGTTAGCAGTTCTGGGAAGTAAGTGATATGCATGCTATCTTGTCGTCTACATCCTCCGATCACAATATAAGTCCATTAGAACATTGACAGTCTCCAATATGATACTTTGAGTAGGAATGTCTTTGTAAAAGTATATTATTTAAATCAGTAGAGTCATCAAGAAGTATTTTCATAGTGAATCTAGCAATGCCAATCAAGAAGTACTTTGTTTACCTATTTCATATTTTCAACCAGCCTGTGGTGGCTACACGACACATTGTTCTAGCTGAATTCGAACTAGTTTTTGACTCTTAGTCTTGTTATTTTGCATTATTCACCAATCACATTATTTTCCAGTAACACAAGGTATAGCCATTGGCTTAAGCTGTGTTATTTTGAGTGCAATCTGTCACCTTCCAAGTCAGTGCTGCCTATGCTTAATGCTATACTCTGCTTTGCATTTACTGTAGTGCTGTTGGAAAATTTCTGAGTTCTGTTTCCACATGTTTCATCCTAAATTGATTTGAAGCCTGTTTCCTGAAAAGAAAATGGTTTAGGCCCTAGAACACACCTGTGGTCCTGGTTTTGTCCAATACTTTGATTATTTTTTATTTACTACTTAGTACTTGTTATGGTCCTTGATTAAATGATGAAAAACTTTCGACACGTAGTCAACTCTCAGCCCTTTTTGTTATCTAACAGGCCAAAACTGGTAAACCCCATTAATATGGTTTGTTGTCTGGTTCAGTTCTCAAATATCCTATTGCTTGCATACCTGTAGACATTTTAGCTGCTCTCTATGATTTAAAATGATTTTTGTAATGATAGTGTTATACTTCCATTTCAGGTATGTTGCAATTGTATGGCCAGATATCCCTTCTTTTGCTGTATACAAAGCAAGTGATTGGACAGTTGTTGATTCAGGCACAGGGAAGCTTTTTGCCTGGGACACCTGTCGAGACAGATATGCTTTAGTAGAGAGTGCGTTGGCCCCAAGAATGCCACTTGTTGTAAAAGGTGGTTCTTCTAAAAAGGCAAAAGAAGCAGCTGCTGCTGCAGCTCAAGCAGCAGCTGCAGCAGCTAGTGCTGCTTCTGCTGCCACAGTGCAAGTGCGTATCTTATTAGATGATGGAACAGCACATGTTCTGCAGAGATCGATTGATGGTCGTAGTGAACCGGTTAGTAATCATCGCTCGTTCCCCCCTTTTTTTATTTTTTTTGTAGCACTAATCAGTCTCCAATTCCAATTTTCTCTTTATTCATAGTTGGCTGGAGATCTAAACTTATCTTCTGTAGATACCCTAATATTGTGTCCAAAACATGCTGCAGTGGTAGTGTGTGATGGAAAAATTTCAGCTTAAAGAGTTAAATTGCATTTAATGGTTACATGTTTTCTTCTAATTAACGTGGTTTTTAACATTGATGAGCTATATGATGCGCGACTGATTTAAACCATTGGCTGAACTTTTTTATGCTTCATCAATTGCATAAACCTTCCTGTTTGTGGATAATGTGATAACACACTGACAGTTCTTTATATTGAATCTTATTTTATCGTTACACTTTCCTTGTCATGTTGCTGGTGTTGGAAACTAGCTGTGCTTTCATGTTATCATACCATGCTGTAGCATTGAACATTAGCAGAGTGATACTGACATAGGTATTTGCTAGGTTGAGTTTCTTTCTTTCACTTCTGAGTACATATTTGTTTGACCAGTGAAATAGAAACCCTTAACCTTAACTTTCTGTGCATTGGCACAAATTCAGCAGCAGAAACTCTTCTGTCTAGTGTGATGACTGTGATATTTCAGGTTATTGGACTGCATGGTGGTGCTTTACTTGGCGTCACATACCGCACATCTCGTAGAATCAGTCCTTTGACAGCAACAGCTATATCAACTGTTCAGTCGATGCCCTTATCAGGTTTTGGTGGAAGTGGATCATCTTTTGCATCTGATGATCCATTTTCAAAGGAAGGGCCTCCACAAAATTTCCAACTGTACAGGTATACATTTAAGTATTGTTAATTTGACATTTTATGCTAGATCTTGTTGCTCCCTGATTCCCGCAGTGTCTAGGTTATTTCTTGGCTGGTAAATTGTTCTGTTGTACCTGTAAAGTGCACTTTGCTTCCTTGTACAATGATCTAAACAGATAACATCTTTGTGAACTAAAAATTACGTTTTAATTTGGTGCAGCTGGGAGACCTATCAGCCTGTAAGCGGCCTGCTTGCACAACCTGAGTGGACCGTGTGGGACCAAACTGTTGAGTATTGTGCATTTGCTTATCAGCAGTATATAGTAATTTTTTCCTTGCGGCCCCAATTTAGGTACCTTGGAGATGTCTCAATTCCCTTTGCAACTGGTGCCGTTTGGCATCGAAGGCAGTTATTTGTGGCTACACCAACAACAATTGAGTAAGATTTTAATCTTCTTCATACTTCAATAATGTTCACTTTTTGATCTTGAAAGAAGATATATCGATATTGCTATGCTTATGATGCTAACTTTTATATAGAAATGGATAATGCCATATGAGGTCATGAACTTATGATTGCTATTTGTAGTAACCTATAGGCAGCTTAGCAAATAATTTCATTTTTCAGGGACATTTTAAAATTTGGATCACGTTCAGTGTTACCGAAAATGATAGTACCAAAAATTTGGATTGCGTTTATTTGATTCTTAGAGATTTTTTTATTTACAGGATTATAGTTGCATATAAGTGGAACGTGTAGTCTACGTTGTGCCAAGCGAACAATGTTTGAACTTTTGATGATGGCTCATGGACATGCCTTGTGTTCCTTGATCTTGTAAACACTATTTCCCAGGTGTGTGTTTGTTGATGCTGGAGTGGCTTCTATTGACATTGAAACAAAAAGGAGAAAAGAAGAAATGAAAGCAATAGAAGCTCAGAGTCGAGCAGTTGAAGAGCATGGAGATTTGGCTCTTATCACTGTTGAAGCTCCCCAGGTTTCTGTGAGTGAAAAAGTATCATTGAGGCCACCAATGTTGCAGGTATGACATTCAGTATGATTTATTGGCCATTTTCTTCTTTATTCATATGCTGTCTTCTGTTCTCGTAAGTTTTAGCTGAAGTTAGTGTATAGTAAGAAATTCTGAACTGACATAATCAATGTGTATTTTCCTGTTTTTGCAATTTCTTTATATATATATATAAAAAAAAGAGGCAAAGCCTGAGCTTTTAAGAATGCAAGGGTATCGGTATATACTGGGGATACCAGTTTACAACCAGAAAACAAAGTTCAGAAAGAAGCCTAATACAACTGCTAGATTTCAGAAATATTGGTAGACACCAAAGTAGCAGGTTCGAAGGTCTTCACCCATCCCAAGATTTCGTCCTTTAGGCTCTTGATCCTCATCCGGTCAGCTTCTTTAAGCAACAAACTCCACTTCTGCATGAATGATATTGCAATGAAGATTATATCAGCAGGATTCTTTGGGAACACATGTTGATTTAGACTTTCACACTTATCAACAAAAAAGCTCAATATGATCCACATCATTAACTTGGTTTCTGAAGCACCAATCTTTCACCTTAGTTATCAATTAACAAAGATATCGAGCCTTGTAAAATGCAACAAACACTTTTGAAGTTCTATGTTAAAAGAAATAAATTTCACGCTCCTTATCATTATAAAATGTATGGAGCAATGCTTATTCACTCTAGTTTTGTCATAAGCTAAACTTCTCTAATTTCAATAAAGGTTCTAGAAAATATATCAACATCTAGAATAACAAATAAATGCAATATCAAGATATATTTGTTTAGAGGGAGTGAAACTAATTTAATGTATATATTCGTGCATTTTTTTTCTATAAACTTTGTCAAAGTTAGAGAAGCTTGAGTTAGGACAAAACTAAAATGACCTACATCTTGAAATGGTGGGAGTATTAGGAAATATTTTGTGGCTATCTATCTGAGTTTGTTTGAGAAACATAATTATTTTATGTTGAGGTGCCAATATTTGCCTAATGTCGAGTTGAAAAATTAATATTTTGTTTCAAGTATATATAACCCTTACAAATGAAACAGATCAAAGTTCTCTGTGGCCACAATTTATTGTAAAATCTTCTGTGAACCAAAGCTATCTTGAAAACTCAGGACCAGGTATAACCTGGCATTTTAAAGTTGAGTGGTAATCTATCTCTTCAGGGTACATTTAGTTAATGCTGTAATGCATTCTTCCTTAATGAGCTGCAGTTTCAAACATCCTGTTTCTTTTCAATGTTTTGTTATTTTTACAAATGGCAGTCTGTTAATATATTGAATGATGTACATATTGACACATTTTATTGTTCTTACATCCTTCACTTTTTTATTCCAGGTTGTTCGTTTAGCCTCCTTTCAGCACGCTCCATCGATACCACCATTTATAGTGCCAAAGCAATCCAAGTTCGATGGAGATGATTCAGTTTTTCAGAAAGAACTGGATGACAGAAGATATGCTGAAGTTGCTGTTGCCGGAGGAGGGGTTTCTGTTGCAGTAACTCGCTTTCCTCCTGAACAGAAGAGACCTATTGGACCTCTTATTGTGGTTGGCGTAAGAGATGGAGTTCTCTGGCTTGTTGACAGGTAACATATACTCTCCTGAGCATCTCATTTCTTTATTAAAAGAGCAAGAGCAGTTCCTTAATGCACAATGAAATGCCGTGGAATTAAATTTGTTCAAACAACTTACATTGTTACCTTTTGTTACTCTTTGATACATTTACCTGGATGTAACTATGAAATATTCCATGTACCTTGCAGGTATATGTGTGCACATGCCTTGTCACTCAGCCATCCTGGTATAAGATGCCGTTGCCTTGCAGCATATGGGGACCCTGTTAGTGCTGTGAAATGGTATGTTCGTGGAGGATTGCCTCTTTCTGTGTTTAGGACCTGAGAAGAAGAATAACATATGTACCCATTGTGCAGGGCAACGAGACTTGGCCGAGAGCATCACGATGACCTGGCTCAGTTTATGCTGGGTATGGGCTATGCCACTGAAGCTCTTCATTTGCCTGGAATATCTAAGAGGTAAGACCTTTGTTTTTGCCTATTTGAGCTGTGTTTTATATGACGTAACATTTTAGCACATCTGGACATGCCTCGGGTTAACTTCACTCTCAAAGCAATGTCTTGAGTTAACAGAACTCTCAAAGTAGGATATCAAGAATTATTGTTGGAGATATTCTGATTTTATTTTCTTTATTTGAATTTGTGATGATACCCCGCAGGCTGGAGTTTGACCTTGCAATGCAGAGCAGTGACCTGAAAAGAGCACTTGCTTGTCTATTGACAATGAGCAATAGCCGAGATGTGGGACAAGAAACAGCTGCTGCTGATGCCACTGACGTTACACAGATTCTTAATTTGGCGGTAGCTAAGCAAGCTAAGCAGGAAAGTCTTGCGGATGCTGTGCAGGGAATAGTGAAATTTGTCAAGGAGTTTTTTGACCTTATTGATGCAGCAGATGCCACTGGGCAATCTGACATTGCTCGTGAGGTTTTAAAGAGATTAGCGGCTGCAGCTTCTGTAAAGGGTGCCCTCCATGGACAGATGCTGCGAGGCCTGGCACTCCGCCTTGCAAACCATGGGGAGCTTACTAGATTGTCGGTATGTTTGACCACAAATTTATGGCTAATAATTTACATTGAAAACTTGAGATTCTTATCCAGATGAGTATTGGTGATTAAAAAGTTCTAATTATCATTCATATAGTGGCACCAATGTGATACTACCTGTCCCGAGAATGATGCAATTCTAGTTCTGTCCATAGTCAAACTACATAAAGTTTGACCAAGTTTGTGGAATTAAAATATCAATATTTGTGACACCAGATAGATAAAAAAAGGACGTACCCAGTGCCGAAGGCTCCCGCACTGGGGAAGGGAAATTAGCCCACAGCCTTTCCCGCACAAATGTGCAGAGGCTGGGGCCTGAACCCAGATAGATATATTTGTGACACCAGATAGATATATTATGAAAATTATTCCATGAGGAATTTGATATCATAAATATTGATAATTTTTTTGTATTAAATTGGTTAAATTCAAGATGGTTTGACTCAGTACTATGCTAGAATTGTATTCTTTTCAAGACAGGGGGAGTAAAAATGTTACTAACTTTGTTCCAAATTATAGTTCGTTTGACTTTTTTATCCCCAAGTTTGAGCACTTGTCATTGTGCCTTTTCTTTTGATATTGCAATGCTGGGAGACACTGACATGCTCATACCCATGTATATGAGGGAAATGGACCCAAGCACATGCTTAGAATCTCATGGGGACTATGTCTAAGTCTTAACTTCACCTGTTGGAAATGCAATTCATTGTTCTCTGAATTGCCACAAATTCATAGGAATGACCTCTAACGCCAGTGTACTTGCCCAGGGTTTGGTAAGCAATTTGATCACGGCTGGGCATGGACGCGAAGCAGCATTTGCTGCTGCAGTTCTGGGAGATAATGCCCTAATGGAGAAAGCATGGCAGGACACAGGAATGTTGGCTGAGGCTGTTTTACATGCTCAAGTAAGTTCTTTGTTTAATTGAATTCTCTCATGCTCAATCCTACTTAATGAGCTGCAAACCATTATGGTTTTGTGGAACTACACTTTTTTTTTTGTCTTTCCATTTTTCTTCCATAATAACATTGCTGTTATTGTATTATCCACTTCTTTTGTTTATTTGGTTGAAATTATCCACACTTTGTATGATTTTGATGTGCTCACTAGCCTAATGAACTGTCTAGGCCCATGGTCGTCCATCATTAAGGAACTTGGTTATAGCATGGAACAAGATGCTACAGAAGGAACTGGATCACACACCAACTGTAAAAACTGATGCCGCCGCAGCATTCTTGGCTTCTCTTGAGGATCCAAAACTCACAAGCTTGGGGGAAACTGAGAAAAAGCCTCCCATTGAAATACTTCCACCTGGGATGCCTCCCCTATCTGCACCTCCAATTGTGATTAAAAAGGCCGGAGCTAAACCTGGTCTCCCTAATGCAGCAATGGCTTCAAATGGGCCTATAGGTGCTCCGATGGTTCAAGGTGCTCCCATGTCTCAAGGTACTCCTGGGGCACAAGGAGTCCCCATGAATCAAGTGACTCCATCTCAAGGCAGCGACGAGGTAAAGCCATCAGATGATGCAGCTGCCCCAGCTGCAGAAGGTACAACAGCTCCCCCGGCTGCAGAAGGTGCAGCTGCTCCCAGCAGTGAGGAAGCTAAAGCACCTGGCAATGAGGAAGGCACAGCACATCCAGCCGAGGAAACCACAGCGGCTGCAGTTTCAGATGCAGCAGGCAGCACTGCTCCTGCTCCTGCGGCTGCTCCTGCGGCCGATACCAGTAGCTCGGATGCACCAGCTGTTACTCCCAGTGAAGTTACCGTCTCAGCCCCCTCAACCAAGGCACCCGAGTTGATGGATAAGCCATCTTCAACAGAGGCATCGTTGCCACCTCAACCCACTGTTTCTGGTGTATAAATATTTCTGATTCTTTTAGCGTGTGCCAATTTTTTGTATGCTGGTGCGTTCGTTCCACTGTAATTTTCCCCCAATACTGGTATAGGTATTCGTTGTCTATTGTATTCTGATTTCGTAGGCGCCAGTCAGTATGTGAGTAACCTTGTACATCTGCTGTCTGCGTCTCACGAGAACTTGCTACCATTGTGTCGTGTGGGCATAGTTTATGTTGTGACCAATCGATAGGACCACAGTTCAATTTTTGCTTGATGAGGTAATCGAGCTGCATCATCCTTGCTTTGCACGACCGATTCGTCTCTTGCCGATTTAACCTAAGTGCTGAGATTTGCAAAATGTCTTGTTGTGTCATCTTACTTGAGAATCTGTGCCTACCGAACTCT
>JAKNSH010120563.1:0-17799 GCA_027790015.1 Cymbopogon flexuosus | reverse complement strand
TTGCCTTTTTACAGGTGCCTTTGTGCTCTGAGCAAGTCAGCAGGTAGAGGTCCAGGATTACTGGAAAACCTTGTTAATATTTTCTACAAGCATCTGTCTGGAGCTAATTCAGATAGTCAGGTATTATTCCATTTTTTGATTCATTTAGTGAGCTGCAGTCTTGTGCAAATATATGGTAAAACTGAAACTTATTATCACATAGTAGGTTTTTTTGGTATTATGAGGCCTATATTATTCCCTTTATCTATTATGTGCAATTGAGGACAACTGTAGAAGTACATTTATTATTTATCTTGTATATGTATTGGGCATGAAAACCACTGTTTCTCTCTCTACCAAGCTCTGTGTGCTGGCGATCTCTCTCTGTTTCAAACTTGCAGCTTTGCTATGTTTAGCTGATTGTATTCATTATGGAACACAGCTGTTGGGTCGATCACTGTTTTGTCTTGGACTTCTCCTTCGGTATGGTTATCAGTTGATGCTAGCATCTGAAAATCAGCTTGATTTTCCCAAGATTATCAACTTGCTCCAGAGAAAATATCTTCTCAGGGATGATTTCAGCTTGAAAGTTCGAGCTTTGCAGGTGTGTGACCATTTGTAATTCATTGAGACATAAAATATCCACTTGGTGATGGGATCATCCATGCCTAGTTGTATTCAATGTAGTTTATGTTGTGATTATATGTGACTGGCTGCTCACTTTTGAATCTTGTTTATAATCTCCTGATATCTGTGCATGGTGATTAGTCAAGTTAGGGTTTGACATTGTTTATTTGAGATCCATATGCCATAGCAACTGAAGCTAACATATATGACAATGCATAGCAAATCACTTATCTACATAACTGTTGCTTTGGTTGTTACAGGATTGCAATTTCTATTTTGTTTTATTTTTATATGAACTGTTCCCTATAAGTTGTCAATTTCCCCTTGTACATTCAGACTTTGGGATACATACTTATTGCGAAGCCTGAATTTATGCTACAAAAGGATATGTTGAAACTCATAGAGACAGCACTATCTTCTGAGGTTGATTATAGATTAAAGGTATTTCATTTTGTAATTGGTAATTGCGTCTTCTTTTGGTAGTTATTTTCTGTTTGAAAAGTTTAAGTAAATTGATCCTCATGCTCAGATTCAAGGACTTCAAAACCTCTATGAATATCTCAGAGATGCTGAAAGCCAACTTACTGCTGAGAGTACTGCGAAACCTCCTGTACAGTGTGAAATAAATGGCGGAAGTGAAGTGCCTGTTGCTGCTGGTGCTGGAGACACCAACATATGTGGTGGTATTATCCAATTGTATTGGAGTTCTATTCTTGAAAGGTGCTTGGATACAAATGATCAAGTTCGCCAGAGTGCACTTAAGGTGAATTAAGCTAGCATTATATTTGATCACACTTCATCTTATCATTTCACAATAGAAATAAATTATTCTTCTTCTTGTAGATTGTTGAAGTTGTACTTCGCCAGGGTCTAGTTCACCCTATTACCTGCGTTCCTCACCTTATAGCACTCGAAATGGACCTGCTGGAGGGGAACTCGAAGTTGGCTCATCATCTACTGATGAATATGAATGAAAAGTAAGTTGGCCCAACTTCACATACTTGTTTGTTTTATTATCTTTGGAATAAAACACTCTGATCAGTCCAAATTTGTTTTCAGGTACCCTTCGTTTTTTGAAAGCCGCTTGGGTGATGGACTACAAATGTCATTTAAATTCTTCGAATCCATAGTCAGCAACCATAAGATGGCAGCAAACATGAAATCAAATCCAATTGCATTTGTCAAACCTGGCATATCTAGAATATACCGTCTTATCCGTTCAAATCGAAATTCCAGAAACAAGTTTGTCCACTCGATAGTTCGGAAATTCGAGTCTGATAGCCGGAGTCGCAGCCCAGTTAGCTTTCTTGTGTAAGTAATTCAAGTAAAATACACTTGTTGACACTCTATTCTTTGATGAGGTATTGACTGTCATTTTTGTGCACGTTGCAGATACTGTGCTGAAGTTCTTGCCTCCCTGCCTTTCACAAGCTCCGATGAACCACTTTACTTGATCTATGATATAAATCGAGTTATACACCTTAGAGCTGGAGGAGTTGAGGGCAATTTGAAAAGGTGGACATCTATGTCTCAACCTCAAGATACGGCGGGCATGCCAACATTGCCAAGAGAGAGTCATGTTGTCATGCAAGAGCCTGTCGGATATTACGATAACGGGGGATATGTCCCTGAAAGGGTGAATGACAACAATCCTTGCAGTACTTCAGACGTGGAAGCGGCCAAAGTGCAGGTGGATGTGGACATTACCAAAGTTCAGGTGTGTTAGAGAAGTTCTGGGTGGTTAGGCTCCATTATTTCAGTTGATCCGTCAGGGAGGCTGCTGCCCTGAAACTTTTTTCATCATAAAATTTTCACTAACTTTTTTTTCCTTGTTCTTTTTATTCCAGGGAGATTGCCATGATGCAATAGCCCTCCAGCTACTACTGAAATTGAAGAGACATTTGAAAGTTGTTTATAGTTTAGATGATGCCCGCTGTCAGGTATGGCTTGCTCTTTGTTTGGAGATTGGTAGTGCTTTTATGGGTGCATTTACATGACACATGGTCTGTTTGTGTTTTAAAACAGGCCTTTTCTCTGAAGGAACCTCCAAAATCTGGAGAAACATTCTCCAGGCAAAATGTTCCTTTTAGTATTGGCAACACTAACATTAGTTTGCCAAGCTGCCTCCAGGATGTAGCTTCTGTTTACCAGGTACTAAATAGTGAACTTAAGATTCCTTGGCAAAACAAAGCTGTATAGTTTATGGTTTGGTATCTGGCATGTACTACTCTCTTTTTTTATTTGAAAGATATATCCTACCCTGTTCGCGGTTCACGCTGATGTGTTTTGGTGGACATGATGCTCAGGATTTCAAGACAGCGCTCCGTGAAGATTCCATGGACTTCGCTGTGTTCATCCCTTCAGTCCAGACTAGGAAGCGCCCAACCCCAAGAAATACAACGAACCCAACCCCAAGAAGTACGACGAGAGTCAGGAGAACGGCTGCCCCGAGTGTTACAAAAGCCCGTGGTGGTGCACGGGGTGACGATTCTGACGATGCTGACGATGACGACTGGACCGGGGGCCCAAGAATGCTTGACTTCAGTGGGGGCGGCCGTGTGACAAGGCAGAGGGTCCAAGTATGATGACTGGCCTTAGTTATTTTGTACATTCTAGGGAAACCTATAGCAGCTGACATGAGGAGAGTTAGGGCTGAGTTTTAGTTTAAAGTTGTTTAGGGTACATAGAAGCAGAAAGGAAAGGAAGATAGCTTTTTATTTAGATGCCATTAATTTGGAGCACTCCTTTTCTTGCTCTGCCCCTGTCCTGTTTGTAATTCCCATCGGGGCTTTTGGCAAAACTGACAAACGGGTTGTGCTCCGGCTTTGGATCTGATTCAATGGGAATGAAATCATTCCTTCTGTGAAATGATTGCTTCGCCTGTATAACTGTTGGCCAATGTTTCGTGTAATAGCCCCGCTGGCTGATGTTGTATCTGTACATGTGCTAAGCATTTGTTTTTAGTTCATAGTCCTTGATGATATGCAACTACTAAGCATCATTCCATTCAAGTGTAATTATCCGGGGAAGAAAGGAGCTCGCTTCCTCCAATAAAAGAGTAAGCTGCAACACAAGCAGCAGGCAGTAGTTTGCTGTTGCTGCTAGTGCTAGCTAGTTAAGGTATATTTTTTAGTTGATTTATGATCAATTATTGAATTGTTTTGTAGTGCTTGCCGTAGGTCTCCATTCTCCAGCGTTTTTTTAGCAACTCTCTCTCTCTCTAGCGTGGTCTTTTTGTGTGTGTGTGTTGTGCGTGTTTTGAGCAAATGAGTCAGCCTTCATAAGAATTACAGACCCTGTTGGGAGGCGAAAACAAAACATATGTAATTAACATAGCTCCTACTTAGACAATGAGCATCAAAATTGGAGCTTATTCATTATGAACTCCACTCTTGTGAATCTATTCTTCCAGCTCTTGATTTCCTGAATGAATGATTGGGTTGTGCGTCCCAAAAGTCCATGGATACTCCTTAGAGTATCTCCAGCAGCTCCCCTTTTTCATCCCTCATCCCCATAAAATTGCCATATTGGGGGAGATGTGTCAATTTTTTCTCTCCAGCAGTCCCTCAATAGCCCTCCTTTTTTTTGATGGTCACCAAAAAACAGCCCTTCTCCCCTCAAACAAAGGGGGAGTTGCATCTCTCCCAATAGCTGGGCCCACCCCATCCCTGCCGCTTCTTCCTCCCGTGTTGCTCCCGTCGGCGGTGGCAGAGGTGGCCATGGAAGCTCGGAGGTCCCGCCTAGACACTCACCCTCCCCGTCGCCTAGACGCTCACACGCCTCTAGCCTCCATGGTGGAGGTGGATCCGCTCCAGCTCGTGGCAGTGGAGGTGGAGGTGGAGGTGGCCGAGCTCGCGGCAGTGGAGGTGGAGGCCGCCCGTCAGGAGGAGGAAGGAGAGGAGGAAAGAAAGTGGATTAAAAAAACTGATAGGTAGGGCCCATGTTTTGGTAATGAGTATTAGGGAGCTGCTGGAACCACCTCTCTTAGGGAGCCCCAAAACAGTATTGATGGCCACCAATACTATAATATTAGAGAAGATGGATTGGTAAGCCGGTGGAGATGCTCTTGCTCCGTGTACTCCCTGTCTTGTGCAGTCACTCGCCACCCGAAAAGTTTGAAGACCGAGGTCACTCCTCACGGGACGCCACCACCGAAGCCCGGCCCATTGGTAAGCCTCCTGGTCCATTGGTGCATCGCTCCAACTTGCCGCGGAGCCCGGCCCAGGCCCGGCGGATGCAGATCCCGTGGTGCGAGGGCCCACACGTCAGTCGCTCAGGGTCCACCCGGTGCGGTGCCGATGCCGACTGACTGCCCCTCGCTTCGCGCACCGGATCTCGTCACCGTTGTTTGTTGCTGCTTGCGGATCTCGTCGGCGCCCACGCTGCCCTCTGCCGCCACCACCACCACCACCTCCTGCGCCTGCGACGCAGTTCGCCTCCGGGGCTCGATCCTGTCCCGCCCTCTCCTCCGCCTCCAGGTAGGAAGTCGTCCCCTTCTTAGGTCAACAACGCCCATGGAGGGGAGGCCATGGTCAAGGGGTCGTCGTTAATGGTAGCTGTCTCTGCTGCCTGTCTTTCGTCTTCTCTCACTATTTGTTTGGGGTTTGAGTTCTTCGGTCATGGGATTGGTGGAGACGAGTACTGAATTGTTTCCTCTGCTTGGTGCTCCAATGGTATCAGATCGAATATGAGCCCCGATCTAAATCCCCTTCTCGTTTTGATGTCTCATCTAATTCTATGCTCACTTGACACGTCTTAGGCTATTTGAAAAAAAAAAGCTGGGATTGCTGTATAGGGGTCTAACCGGGCGGCACGAGAGGAGCACTAATGCTGCCTGCTCTGCTCTGTTATTCTGTTACCCTGAGCTTGTGAGTCATGTTTGGGCACAAGAGGACCTGGCTCGAGATGCTTTGAGGCATTGTCAGGGGGATTCAGTTTTCCTGCTATACCATCTATGAACAATCCAGTATTCATTTTAGGTCATACTTGTTCGGTACAAATTCTTATGCTAAGCTATCACCCCAGTCTATCAATTGCTATTGCACGGAAGTCTCAGCTGTTGCATTTGAACTTAATTTTTTGTACTAAATACTGATATATCACAACACTAGAACCTCACTTTGTTGAGTTCACTGATATATCACAACACTAGAAATTTACTTTGTTAAGTTTTATGTAGTTGCCGGACATGTGACACTGTTTACTGAAGCACCAATGTTAATTTGGTGGGCCCTGAGGATGTTTAGTTTGAGCCACGTGTGGCATAGGGCAAAAGACCTTTAAGATTTAATCTTCAGTTTTGCACTATCTATCATCTGTGTATATCTGCATGCCCATTTGCTTCACAAAGTCTGAACTTCCTGACCTGTGTCCATGTGTAATGGTATTGCAGATGTTACATGCTTTTTCAACCCCTGAGTAATTAACATCGATTACACAATCATGGAAGAGCAGCAAGTCAAGCCATCGGATCTGCCACCCACTAGTTCCGATAACCAGGATTCAGCTGCAACTCCTCCTGTTACCGGTGCTGACCCTGTTCGTCCGGCTGCTTCAACTGATTCTCCCAGTCAGGTTGCTGGTGCGGCTCCAGCTGCTGTTTCTGCACCTACCACTGCTCCTGCAGAAGATGCTGCAGGGCGTGAGGCGCCAGCATCTGTGTTTTCTGCATCTGGTTTATCCTCCTGGGCTAAGAACCTCAAAATTCCTCAGCCTTCATCAAGTCAAGAATCGTCACCTACAGGAAAGAATACCTTTGCCCGTTTAACAAGTGGCCTTGGACTGCGTTCATCTCCAAAAGCGGGACAGCAAGATGAGGTTGCTGAAGGAAGCACCTCCCCAACAACTGGACAGCCTGGTGTTTTTGGTTCTTTGACAAAAGGTATTGTGGATTCCTCTAAGAATGCAGTGAAGGCAGTGCAAGTCAAGGCTCGTCACATGGTCTCACAGAATAAAAGACGATACCAGGTACTAATTCTACATGGGCATCTGAAGATAAAAAATTGACTTCTTCAAATATTCTTTTCTGTTCAGTTTGCATAGTGTAACATACTTAGGAAACAATCACACAAGTGTTCATTCACCACCTTCAGTGATAGTAAACTTGCTGCATAATATGCCGGTATTCATTGATGCTAATGATTGTTAGCTTAGATTTATACAATAATCTATTTTCTCATATCTAACTTACAGCAAGTTTGTGTACATTACTCACGCTTATCTAATTCTTGCATTTTGTGTTTCTACACATGCTCTCAATATATATAGGTCCTAGGTACATGGTGCGGGTGATGCTTAGATCCTGGTGACCTTGTTAAACGTTAGTTTCTCTATCATGGAGATCTTGCTTTGTGCCTGATGATGATAATAAATCATCACTTCTATGTACTTTGATATAAACACTGAGGACATTTGGGGAATGAAAAACTTACTTACAGCAGCAAGAATCATCAATTTGATGCTGTTGATTGACCTTTTTGTAAATCCTGTGGGGTTGATTGTTGTCATCGACATCTGTGAATAAGGAATTGTATGCCAGATCATATTAGTGACGATCCTTTAGTTGATCAAGTTTTGTAGATTTAATATAGTGGAAAGGTGTAATGATCTGATTCTGCTACTTATTCAGGAAGGAGGATTTGATTTAGACATGACATATATTACTGAGAACATAATTGCTATGGGTTTTCCTGCTGGTGATTTGAGTTCAGGGCTTTTTGGATATTTTGAGGTCAGTATACAAGCGATACTTCAAAGTTTCCTTAAAGCTTGTTACATTTTATATCCCTCATGGAAAAAGAAAAGTAATACTCCATTGCAGGGTTTCTACCGCAACCACATGGAGGAAGTCATCAGGTTCTTTGAAATGCACCACAAGGTAACTTTAGCTTGCTATTAAGTTTCTTAAAAAATAACATAAATGCTTCCCAGGTGAAACATTATATTCTTGTCCATTTTCCCACTACACCATACCTTGAACTTACTGCATTGTCTTCATGTTATTAATGTAGCACGAGCCAGCTTTGGCAGTCAAGGACTAGGTTCAATTGTGTTAGAGCACTAGGGATGTAACATAAAAATGAATAATCGTTCTATTTGACTACCAAATTCTATGGTTTGAATTTTTTTTCCCTCTGTCAGTTTCATTCATTGCTAATTTGAAATATTAAATATGAATGTGCTCAGAACTTTTTTGGTTCGTATTTGATCCACTTCACCCCAACAGAGCATTTAACAGCTTATTAGTGGTATTAAAGAACAAAACTGAGGACCTTGGAGAGGAGCTTGGCACCTGGGCCCAAACCCGGATGCTCACTTTAGGAGTGGATTCCCTCTGTTATCTGTGAGGGAAAAAAAGAGAGAAAATCTGACAATTATTTATTTATTTTTACACGATCATCTTCCCATGATTATTGTACATATTAACAATTAATAATTTCATAATTTCATAGAATATGCATGCTTTTTCATGAAATGAGCACTATAAGACCATTTCCACATTGCCCTAGACTATATATGGTTATACATTTTGTCTTGTCTAATGAGCATGCTTTATTTTCTCATGCATTTCCAACGGTCCTTTCCCCTCCTGGTACCAGTATATTGCCTTTTCCTTAATGTGCTTCAGTTCATTGTTTGTCAATTTGTTTTCCAGAATTCAAGGCTGCTAGATAAGTCTAGATTCTAAACTTTAGTTATAAAGAGAACCTGCATTTGAGGGCTTATTTTTTTTTTGTAGCACAATAAGAAATGTAAGTAATTTTGAACTAATCGTGTATTTCGCCCTTATAATTTAATCATTATGTCACAGGGAAAGTATAAGGTGTACAATCTTTGTTCTGAAAGGCTATATGATGCCTCTCTTTTTGAAGGAAAGGTATGGGTTGCTTACTATTGTGCATGTACCCCGTTCTTTCTGTTTCCACATTTATAGTAAGACCTAAGGCATGATACTCCCAGCCACCAACAAAAGAATACTAAAAACTCAGTGGCACATCTGCTGATGTATAAAATGTTGCCATCTTGCCTCAGTTTCCTTATTGTATTTTGTAATTTGACAATACTTGTGTTGTGCCTTGATGTCAAATGAAAGCCTTGCATCATGATGAATTTGTTGGTGTATTATATTGGAAAATCAAATTTTGTGTGACTATTCCAGGTGGCCTGCTTTCCTTTCGATGATCATAACTGTCCTCCAATACAACTTGTCATATCATTCTGCCATAGCGCCTACTCATGGTTGAAGGAGGATATAGAGAATGTGGTGGTCGTCCATTGCAAAGCTGGTAAGGCAAGGACAGGATTGATGATCTCGAGTCTTCTACTGTTTCTAAAGGTAAAGGTTACCATGCATTCTATCTGTATACCAACCAGAATGATACCTACTGCAAAATCTCCACCAAATTTCTTACAATTGGAGTTTTTTTCCCCTTTTATAACGGACAGTTCTTTCCTACTGCTGAGGAGTCCATTGAATACTATAACCAGAAAAGATGTGTAGATGGAAAAGGTCTTATTCTCCCAAGTCAGATTGTGAGTGACCCTCATAGTTATGAAAGTTGATTCATATAATTTTTGTCTTTATATTATTCTGAACATGTTGGGAAAATTGCAGAGATATGTGAAGTATTTCGAGCGCATCTTAACTTACTTCAATGGTGAAAATCAGCCACCCCGAAGGTATTTATACCTTTTCAACCATGGTGTCAAAATGATATGCAATTGTATTTTGCTTCAATAATTAATCATGTTATTACACTTTCCAGGTGTATGCTTAGAGGGTTTCGTCTTCATAGATGCCCCTATTGGATTAGGCCATCAATTACAGTCTCTAATCACAATGGTGTGTCCATTTAATTGAAACTGAAGTTGCGATATGTCATGATACAATAATTTAAGAATATACTGTGCTTTGATATATTCTAGTGCATCAATTAATCAATCTGTTATGCAGGTGTTCTTTTTTCTACAAAGAAGCATCCAAGAACAAAAGAACTAATGGTAAGCATCTTCATTTGTGAACCACTCTTATTTTGTGTTCAGTTACTCATGATGGGTTTATAGTGTCTCTGTTCAGTTTGCTATGGAATGTTTGGGTAGCTTATATAATGAATTCTTCATTGTTTGATGCCTGTTTGCATAGTGGGTAACTTGAAGCCAACTTAAAAGACTAGTACCACTGAACAATGTATTGATATTTGCATGGCTATGTCTCTTAGTGCAGCATATGTTTGATCTGCAAACTACAATAGAGAAGGCATTCCCAGAATGATGCTTCTCCTTGCTGTCTCTTATCTAACAAAAAAAATACAAAAGAAATATGTCTTATTTTTATATGACTTACAGTATGTCCTGTGAAAACTAATCTGTACCATTCTAGATATTTGTTATGCATACGTTTATGCTGAGATTGTAGAATTGATTCCTCTGTAATCTCCCCTGTAATCATGTAATCTAATTGTCTATATTTACTACCTTAATTTCAGCCAGAAGATTTCTGGTTTAGTGCACCAAAGAAGGGGATTATGGTTTTTGCATTGCCGGGAGAACCTGGCTTAGCCGAGGTAGCTGGTGATTTCAAGATCCAGTTTCATGATCGACAGGGAGATTTTTACTGGTGAGCTCCATGTAGTAATAACAATAATATTTCCTAGATATATTTGTGCTCTGTTACTTAATGGTTTCATTTTCTTTTTATTCCATGTTCTGTAAGTTGCGTGCACATGTGTATATTATCTGATTGGATGGCACCAGCATTTTACATGGGAATCCAGAAAAGAATTATTATCCTGATATTTAATCTCATTTCTCCCCCTTATCCTTTTCAGCTGGCTAAATACAACAATGATGGAGAACAGGGTGACTTTGAATCCAACTGATCTTGATGATTTTGATAAGGTGAAGGCTTCTTCATTGTTAATAATATATTTGATATTTATCACTATTTGTGAAGAGCAAATCTGAAACTATTTAACAAGATGTTCCACTAAATCCTGAATTATGTTGTGTTCATACTTTGTTTTTATGATGTCAGAATCATATGTTAGCCTGTTAGGTACTCATTTGTGCACACATCTTAGGTAACTGAATACTGCCTCGCCTTTTTGACTTAGCTGCTGGTTGGCCATTGAGCTGAAAAATCAACAGAGCTAAATTTGTAACTGAGCATATACTTCTTTTGCCCATGCATAAACATTTTATGATCAGTAGTTGAAGGAAACAGACATTTTTTATTTATTTGAGGATTGCATATTACATTTTCTGTTATCAGTGATAGTTCAGTTGTTACAATGTTGTGGCTCTTGTTTACCGGTTTCTTTAGGGAACTTGAGACTAAAATACTTTATTATAATTTTATCCAGAGAAAACTGCCATCACCAGGGTTCCAGGTTGAGGTTGTCCTGGTAGATTACGATGGCTCGCAGCCACCAAAACCAAAACCAGTCGCTGGACCTGCTGATAATAAATCTGATGCTGATTCCTCGGCTAGCACGGATGCGAAAGAAAATAATTCTGCACCTGTAGAATCCAACAAGGGAACTGGAAGCAATGATAAGGATGAAGTTTTCTCTGACAGTGACGGGGAGGATGGATCATCCAAGGGAAGAAAGGAGAAGACTGCCGGTGGTGGTCAAAACAGTGTAAATGTTGCTAAACCATCCCAAACAAGCAATGTGGATAAGGAGGCATCAGCTGCTGCTAGTAGACTGGATAAAGTAGTCATAAGCAGCGAACAAGGAACCACAAAGGCGCCTGATGGCACATCCCTCAAAACTGAAGTCAGCAGCAAGAGCAGCGCCACCACAGCACCACCTCCAGCTGCTGACACTTCCAGCATGAGTGAATTCAAGGCGATTGCAGCAGATGCCTCAGTGTTCTCGTTCGGAGATGAGGATGATTATGAAAGTGAGTAGTGCTTCTATGGGTGTTCGGTTTCCGTTGTACAGTTTGGTGCCTCTAGGACCCCCATCATAGAATGCCAGTTTGAAGCAGCTGGGAAGACAAGTCGAAACAAGTTAATTCATTCTTGCGTTGCGTCTCCACTGTAACAGTTCATCAGTCTGATGTGGTACCCAGATGAAACCTGTTGTAACTCAACCAGGACCGAACCTTGTTGATACCTCTTCTATTTGTTTACAGAAATACCTTGTACACGAAATTAAACAGCGAAATTAAGTGTCTTCAGGAAGATTCTATACATGAACTTGTAAGGTGCAATTCATTTCAGCTTGTTATTTAGGATTTGAAGGCAAGTCTCTGTTCAAACGTATAACTTGTGTTTGTTGAAGTAAATTTTGGAAATTTCCAGTCCAACGCCCTTCGGCCAAGCTCTGTCTCTGATGCTTAATAAGCCTTTTCGTGTACAAAAGCTGCCATATTTCCAATGCATCTTGGTTATGCCAGCTTCTGAGCCTCGTTACATGTATTCGAATCTGCAATGTTTCCAAAGCATGGATGCAGCAACGCGTGTGATTCGTATTCGTTAAGTGTTTTCTTCTTTTGACGAGCCATCTCTAGACGTTTTGAACTCAATCCATGGCATCTTGACATCTTCTACCTTTCGGTCTACTTGTTAAGGTGGCACGTCCTGAATGAAAGCCTGTGAGAATTATGTGAGGGTTTTGGCAGGTTAGATCAGCTCATACTGTTCCTTTATTCTCTGCTTTTTTTTTCTCATCTTCAAATGGCAGGATTAAAGTTACTGCAAGAGAATCTGAGGAAGAGAGGAGCTGGCTACTTCTGGTATCATCTTATGCTCTGTGATCCTGTCTATGGTGGTGTATTTAAAGAGTTGTACACACCACTAATTCTTCATAGTCCTCTCTCCGAGTCAACATCTTACAAGCTTCTTCACAACTGGTAATGTTTAGTTCTTGACGCCATTCCCTTTGCAATGCAGTCTTTCTATGAGATCTTGTTGCTTCAATGGAACTCATCTTGTTGCATTGTTTCTTCCTCTCTTTTTTTTTTAAAAAAAAAAAAAACCTTTCTTGTTGCTTCGATGTCAGGCGCACAGTGAGCAGAGCAGCAGACAAGTGAAGTTTAGTGCCTACACGGGCACTCGGACAGGACGCCGGCCATGGTGAAGATCTGCTGCATCGGCGCCGGCTACGTCGGCGGCCCATCCATGGCCGTGATGGCGCTCAAGTGCCCGGCCATCGAGGTGACCGTCGTGGACGTGTCCCGGCCACGCATCGACGCCTGGAACAGCGACCGCCTCCCGGTCCTGGAGCCGGACCTGGACGCCGTCGTCAAGGCCTGCCGCGGCCGCAACCTCACCTTCAGCGCCGACATCGACCGCCACGTCGCCGACGCCGACATGGTCTTCGTGTCCGTCAACACGCCCACCAAGGCGCGCGGCCTCGGCGCCGGCACGGCGCCCGATCTCAACTACTGGGAGAGCGCGGCGCGCGTGGTCGCCGCCGCGTCCCGCCCCGGCACGGGCAAGATCGTCGTCGAGAAGTCCGCCGTCCCCGTCCGAACCGCCGAGGCCATGGAGAGGATCCTCCAGGCGCACGGCGGCGCGTTCCAGGTCCTCTCCAACCCGGAGTTCTTCTCCGAGGGCACCGCCGTGCGGGACCTCCTCTCCCCCGATCGCGTGGTGATCGGCGGCCGGCGGGACACTGACGCGGGCGCCCTGCGCGCGCTCGCCGACGTGTACGCTCACTGGGTCCCCGAGGACCGGATCGTCACCACGGGGCTCCAGTCCGCGGAGCTCGCCAAGCTCGCGGCGAGCGCGCTCCTAGCGCAGCGGGTGTCGTCGGTGAACGCGCTCTCGGCGCTGTGCGAGGCCACGGGGGCCGACGTCTCGGACGTCGCGCGCGCCATCGGCAGCGACCGCCGCGTCGGCGGCGGCTGCAGGTTCATGGACGCCGGCGTCGGGTTCGGCGGGCCGAGCCTAAGACGGGACGTGCTGAGCCTGGCGTACGCCTGCGAGCGCCACGGCCTGTCGGAGGCGGCGGAGTACTGGCGGCAGGTGGTGGCCGTGAACGAGTACCAGAAGGGCCGGTTCGTGCGCCGCGTGGTGGCGTCCATGCTCGGCACGGTGGCCGGCAAGAAGGTGGCCGTGCTGGGGCTCGCGTTCAAGAAGGGTGTCGGCGACACGAGGGAGTCTCCGGCAATGGACGTGTGCCGGGGCCTGCTGGCCGACGGCGCCCGCGTCAGCGTATACGACCCGGTGGTGAGCGAGACGCAGATACGGCGGGACACGGCGGCGACAGAGGTGGAGAAGCTGGTGGAGGTGGCGAGGGACGCGTACGAGGCCGCCGGCGGCGCGCACGGCCTCTGCGTGCTGACGGAGTGGGACGAGTTCAGGACGCTGAACTACCGCCGGGTGTTCGACGCCATGATGAAGCCGGCGTTCGTCTTCGACGGCCGCAACGTCGTCGACGCTGGGCATCTCAGGGAGATCGGTTTCGTCGTCTACGCCGTCGGCAAGCCGCTGGACGCCTGGCTCAATGGCATGCCGGCGGTGGCGTAGCCGATCAATCGATTTCTGATCTGATGTGTATGTAGTACTCCTAATAAACTGTAACAAAGCTCTCAACAAGACTTTTCTTTTGGCAAGTTGTGCTCTTTTTTGTCATATTCAGAGACAGATTTCTGATTTGCAAAAGCTGAATGTGAACAACGCTAGGATCCCGTACAGAGACATTGCGAATACTGAACATTGAACAAACAGTACTGAAGAATGTGAACACTGGGATATCGTATAGAGACATATGAATACTGAACAATCCATTCACACAAGATTGAAGATAACATTGTAGAAAAGGTCAACATGCAAAGTTACAGTTTTTTTTTTTTTTTTTGAAAGGTAGAGTTGCAGTATTCATATTCCTATCAAAGGTGGGTGCAGCTTTATGCATGCATGCATGTCCCTCCTGTTGTACATCCAGGAAGAAATGGATCAATATTTGACATGATTAATAACTGCAATACTATATATACACGGATTACGGAGTACTCAGTAGAGACTAAAATTTTATCCAAGGCTGCCGGTTGCTATTGCTAGACAGACGACAGTTGACATCACCACCCTATATACCTATATTATGTTACAATCAATTCTTCTTGTCTGATCTGTCTGTCCAATCAGAGATTAATAATAAAGCAACAAATAAACTTATAGATCCATCGAATTAAAGTAATTAATCAAGGGAATTACCCATGCCTCATCGCCGGCGGCACCATGTCGTCAAGAAGCCCCTTGTCGATGGCCGCCGGAGCAGCAGCACTACTGCTAACCGGCGTCGGCGGCAACGAAGTCGTCGTCGTCGTCGTTGACACGGAGGCCACTGGCATGAACGACATCATCGCAGCAGCTGAGGACGACGACAAGGGATAGCTCGCCGCCGCCGCCGCCGCCGCCAGCAGCAGCTCCTGGTGGCTGCAGTGCAGCGGCGGCGGCCTTTGGCTGCTGTCGCTGTCGATGAGAGTGCTCTGCGTCTGAGACGGCGCGGGTGTCGTCGGGAGAAGCAGCGGCGGCAGGTGGCCGTGGTCGGTGACGCCGTCGGCGGTGGTGCCGAAGACGTGGAATGGCATGCCGTGATCTATGCCGTGGTGACCGGCGGCGGCGGCGAGGGCGGCGGCGGCGTGGAGGTGGTGAGCGCGCGGGAAGGCGACGGTGTGGTGGCAGTGCTGGCCCTCGTAGGTGGTGATGACGACGGAGGGGTCGTCGGAGGAGCGCTCCACCCGCTTCTTCACCGTGCACTTGCTGTTGGTGCACCGGTAGTAGCTCCTAGGGAAAGGGCTGTTCTTGACGGCCTTCTGACCGTACTTCCTCCATCGGTATCCGTCCTCGAGGTGATCCACGTCGCTCTTGGTCATGAAGGCGAACCGCGGCTGCCGCGCCCGCTTCTTCCCCGCCGCCGCCGCCGACGACTTGGTCGTCTTCCCCGGCGCCGGCGGCTTGCTCCTGCATGCATGCAACCATTTTGTTTCGTTCATATATTATTTTGTAACCGTGAAGGTGCACGTACGTACTACGGTGAGGACGGTATGTGTGCTGCTGGTATATCATGCCATCATGGTACGTACGCAACGTACGTGTACCCTGCATATAATTGCATATGCGTGGGCGGTGACCTGCTTTAATTTGCATGCATGCATGTGAGATGGAGGTACGACTACGCCTACACGTACGTGCAACACCGGACGACCTTAGCTATATAGCTGCATCATGCTATATATCTCAGTATATATATATTTTTTATATATATGCAAAATATGAATCGTTCATAGTGTAGCTAGCTGTTGTACTGTGGTAATGTGGTTGTTGCATTCTGTCGATAGATTGGAGGACATGACTTGACAATCAACGTCTTATCTATGTATATATGTTTTGTGTATTATTACGACGTGACAAGTACTCTCTCTCCATTTTCAATTATGAATAATGAAAAAACACAGGCATGGACTATTATGATTTTTATGATATTATATAATAGAAGTTGTGTTTTTGTAGTGAAGATGAAAAATGATAAAAAAAAAAAAGCAAATGAAATGAAACCGAATTAAGGTAATTAAGGTAAGGTAATAATAGGAAGGAGGAAAACGCGTGGCTTTTGTGTTAATTTATTTTATTATTACTATATAGAATATATATATATATATACTGTAGGATTTAGTGAAATGAGTGTAGTGGCCTAGCTAGTATATAGATTTTGCCATGACGCACGAGAATCACGGCGCACCGTCCGCTTCACTTCAATTCCGTTCCGTTCCATATTATTCCCCATCCGTCCATCTCCCTCTCCCCCTCGCAAATTACCCAATTGCCCTTCCGTTCCGGCCGTTACAATCAGAGGCCATCAGTAAGCCTAATTGATGTTTCATCCACTCTAAATTATGTAAGTATTTTTAACATAGATTTTTACTATAATTTTGAGCCGAGGAAGTTTGTAATAATAAGAAGAAACAAAGAAATGGTTGAAACAAATCCAACGGACAAACATTTATATATGTGTGTTTCTTATTAAAAACAAAATGAAGGCAACGAAAAAAATGGAAATAAAGGGGTGAAATGTGCAAGTCTTGATAGCTTGATGAAACATCAACATAATTTTATTATGCATCTACGACATACTCCCTCCGTCTCAAAATCATATAAAGCTATGACATGTAATTTAGAATGGAGGAAGCAGTAATAATAAGAAAGCAAAGCAAAGGTGAAATATATGTGTGTGTTTGTTATTAAAAAGCAATATGAAGAGGAGGATAAAAAAAATAAAAGAGGTGAAATGTGCAAGTTGTTGGCTTGATGCATGCAGTTTTAACTAGCAACAAATCATCACTCAAAGTAAAAAGTAAGAAAGAGTGAGAGAAAGATTAGATGGAATGCGCAATCAGCAGATGCGAATTAGTACTCTGGCCGATCCTAGGCTAGTGACTGTTAACGGGTTTAATTAATTTGGCAAGTGATCGATCGGAGGAGAGGAGATAGACGACGAATGCACAATAAGATCGATCGAGAGAATAGCAAGGCAAGAGTGAGCAGGCAAGAATTAAGCTAGTACTCACGCTGCCTCCGTGGCTGCAGCCGCCGCCGGCGACCCGTCGTCCTCCTCTTCCTCCTGCGCTGCGGCGGCGGCACCGTCGTCGGTGGAACTGGCCGACGAGGCGCCGCCGTCCACCGACACGGCAGGCGTCGTCGCCAAGCAGGGCGGCAGCGGCGGCGGCGTGGCCTGATGATGATCCTCAGGCGGATCCAGCGGCGGCAGCATCGTCATCGACATCATCAGCTCCTCCGCCGTCGTCCCGCCGGCGGCGGCCCAGCACCCAGCGAGCTCCGCGAACATCGCCGAGGAGTCGGCGGCGTAGTACGCTTCCTCTGCCGTGAAGGGCCACTCGCCGCCCCCGACGACGCCCGCCGTCGCTTCACCGCCGCCAGCACCTGCCATGATTATTGGGGCCAAGCAAGGCCGACACACTGCACGTCGCCGTCGTCGCTCGCTAGCGAGCTTGGGGGATTCTTGGCTCCGATCCCGCTAGAGCTGAGCTGCGTGCGTATGCTATGGTTGCTCTGGGGGCCAGTAATGGCTTTTTCTTTCGACAAGAGATTCACCGTGCTCCCGGTGGATGGTGGCGAGGGGTTGTGTTGTCTCTCTATTTATTTATTTCACTGGATCAGTCACTCTGATTAAGAATATCATTACTCCCAGTGACAGTGAAGGTGATGGAGTACGCGTACGT
>JAKNSH010120135.1:0-17758 GCA_027790015.1 Cymbopogon flexuosus | reverse complement strand
CCCTCTAGGCTTTTGGTTTCATGGCTTGTGCTTGCAATTGAATCGTGTTCTTGAAGTTCTTCACGAGTTCATCTTTTGCCCCTCCGAGAAATTTGGGATTTCTTCGTTTCTAGAGCTTTTTGATCCGTTCTTCTTGCACTGATTTGATCTATGAAGTGAGTAGAGGCTTTCCACCAGAGGAATTGCTCTGAAACCTCACGAGATCGAAGAACTTTGGATTTGTTGCTCTAGGTTGACTTGAGATCCACTTTTCTCCCCTCTCTTGATTTCTCTCAATTTACTCCAATCTAAGCGATGATCTCTTAGAGATAGCTTTCCAACTGCATCAGTAACCTACCTTCAAAATTTGGTTGCAGTTGGTTTCGATTTGGAGAAGTTGTGAAGAAATTGGAATTTTTCCCGTGGTTGTTCGTAAGAACCGGCCAGGCCGGCTATGAGACCCGGCTAGGCCGGTTGGGTCGGCTAAGCCGGTTACAAACCCGGCTAAGCCGGCTTGGCTCTGCGTCAGCCAACAGAGCCGGCTAGGCCAACTGCCAGTGTTGGCTAGGCCGACTGAACCAGCTAAGCCGACTGTGCAGATCGGCTAAGCCGACTGGCCTGGGGCAGAGCTGCTTGAGGTGATGTTTTGAGATTTCCAACTTTGTTTCTCGCTCCGTCAGTTCCTATAGGTTTTTGTCTTCGTTGAGAACTTTTCTGTTGGGTGCTGTTTGGTGTTTTTGACGGAAAGTAATAGCGCCAAGGATCTGACTTTCGAAAGAAAAATTTGAGGCTCCTATTCACCCCCCTCTAGTCGCTGTTACCGGTCCTACACTTTGCAAAAATATCAAAACCTCCAGAATGATGGTTGATCTTGGAATGAATGATAAGTAATGTCTGTGAAATCTATTCTATCTTGCAATCACCAAAGACTTGAAATGGCTAAAAAGCCCCATTTGTTTCAAGATAATAGCACGATGGACAAACATGCCGATTTATTCAAATTGCAATACAAAACTTAATGATGAATCTGGCACATGTGAAATGTAATCAGCATTGTAGCAACTCCTGATCAACAACCAATGTCTTAGCTTTGCTCGAGGATGAGCAAAGGGTAAGCTTGGGGGATCTTATTGGCGGTCCTTATCAATGATTTTATACAGTCAATAACAATCTAAAAAGGGGAGAACCACATGCTTCTACACACATATACATTTACTATTGATCGGATTCCACTTGTATTAGAGAATTATCACTTTGCAGGAAACATAGCCAATTACAAGGGAATCGCAGAAGAAAAGACGCCATTTGAGAAAGCGTAAAATCTCAAATCAATACAAATGGCCCAAGAAGCCCAACCAAAGACCAAACCTTGGCGATTCCCCTGCACCACATCGACTGGGCAAGACTACATGCAGTCCAACTCTATATTTTGGACTACACGAACAGGCACGGGTAAAACAGACACCCTGGATGCATCCGAACTCCGATTTGGACGATTTACCAGGTGTTGGAAAGCTAGTTGAATGGCCCATGAGCTAATGGCAAAATATGGGGCCAATGAAGCCCATCTTGGGCGTGGGCATGCCTCCCTGGCTGCGTTCTGGCCCATCTTGCTCCTGGTGGCCCATGCCGACAGCCCAAAGTCGAAGGCGGTGGGGAATATCGCAATGAAGCAGCGCAAGGCGGATTGTTTAGTACCAAATGGTATAGCTTAAGTTGGTTCCCACCTCTAGCAACCTATAAATAAGGGGGAAGGCTCCCTCTCTAGACACACCCCACAAGAAGAGCCTCTCTCCCCCACTTCTATTCTTTTTAGTAGTTTTAGGATGTAGTAGTAGGAGTTTGGCAAGGAGCCTTGTAAGGAGAGCAAGGATCTCTAGAAGGAAGAGCTTCGGTATGAATACTTTGAAGAATCCTTCTGTGTTCTTGTTCTGATTCTATCAATATTTATGTTCTAGAACTAGAGCTAAGTTCTTATGCACATAGAACTTTATGCTTAATCTATCATACATACATGTTTAGACTTAGAGATAAGTTGAGGTGATGAGTTTTATCTGAATTTAGTCTCGGTCAATGTTGATTTGCGGGATCGTCGTCAGTCCTTGTGGCGGATGCTCTAGTAGAAGGACCCCGGGGACGGGTAAGCCTTGAATTCACGCTAGAGTAGTAGTTGATAGCTTAGACATGTTGTCTAGGCTTGAGGCTACCTTCGTTTGCTTCGTTCTCGTACGGTTGAGGGGATGGCGGTAGGGAGTGACCTTGTCCTGTCCGTCCTTAGCATTCCCCCACGTCCGGGTTTGATGTAGAGCTGTAAGCCGGAGGTACCTAGCAGCTAGGTATAAGCTGGTGCCCGAAGTAAGTCAACAACGACCTTAGCTATCTTAACTTAGAATCTCTTACCCTATTTGTAGACATGTAATTGTAGATCATCTGCTGTCTTGACATAGCTATATAGGATTGCCTACTCCAGTTTAGGTTATTCTTTATTCTTTCTTTTATCTTTATCCTTGAGATTGGCTTGAGTGTATGTCAAGTTATCCAAATACCTATTCTATTTTACCCCTGTTATGAACATTGGTCTACTATGTATACATACTATTCTGTCCATCTCCCTATTGGAGTCTTTCTACCATGCCTCCCTTTAGGAAAATATAAATAACGATACCCCGGATGAAATATTACAACGGTATTTCCATGCGCTTGTGGATTTATTCTGTAAACATTGTAGAATACCTACCGGTATTTCTTGGCGTTGTTGCTAGGATATATCAATTCTAGTGATGACGCTAAGAAATGCCAACAAGCATTTCGGGCGCCGTTGCCGGGGATGGGTTGTCTTGCCTATCTTTTGGTGATCGCGCTATGAAATGTCAACAGTCACTGCCTGACCTGCCTTTCAAATTGAACAATAGCACATCGATTTAAGAATTGGTTTTGTAATGTAGATTCAGGTAGATTCAGGCCACCAGCACCGATATGTGACTAATGAATTCTAAAGACTACATCTCATAGTTAGCAAGGAGAAGTTAACCGGGATGGTCTCAGTTCCTGTGGCGGCCACGATGGTCGGCTCTACCTACTGCATCAACCATTTGATTGTCTCACCGTCCGTCTTGTGCCCTAGCTAGAACACCGATGCTTAGCGGCGGCATCCGTATCCAACCCCGAGCCTCCATGGTCCTTTGGTAGGCCGCTTGTTGCTACTCACCACAGCGGTCGCGGGCCCATGGCCTTCTTCTTGTTGTCCGCAGCCGCAGCGCCGCCGGACGATCCTACACATGTAGGCGTCGTCGCCGACCACTGTTGCTGCCTCGCCCGTCGCGCAGGCCACGGCGGCGGACGCGATGGCTAGAAACCCTATGAACAATGCCACCCTGTTGCATTGGCAGCAACTGTGTAGTAGAACAGGCGGTGGTGGCGGTGCTGTTGCTGCTCGGAGGCACTCCGGCTGCTGTTGGTGCGCATGCTCGTCCTGCTCGCTGGAGGCGTCCATGATGCCTCGTCCGAGGCATTCGTCTTCCTTTCCTTTGACCGCCCCGTCTCGAAGCAGGAGCTAGGCAATAGCTGTGTTAGCAGCGACCAAATCAACAGAGGCACGTTGCAGCCTTCTCTCTCTTTCTTTGCTTGTCTGCGGAGTCCACGTTGCCACGTCACTCAAAACCATTCACAAAACAGTTGAGGGGGCCTAAATCAAACTATTTGTATAGTTAGAGGATGCTGGATATCTGTTCTTTTTTTGCAATTGAGGGAGGAAAATAAGACTTTTGTAATAATTGAGAGATGAAAAATAGAGTTTTCCTTTTTTTCTTTTGTCTAAGCCGAGCAACAAAATACGCCACTTTCAAATCAAATCAACTAAAATAAAAAAGTGGTTGGACCCGCCGACATTTGATCCAGGCCCGAACCATCGTTTCGTTTTCTACCAACAAAAATTCGAGCACGGCGGGAGGCCTCAAATCAACCTGCCTCATTGGCGGGAAGGAACCCCGCCCACTTGCCTGTGCTGACTAGGAGCTCTACGCGTGGGGTATGGTGAGCAAGCGCTGGAATCATTCTGGCATGGCAGCCTAGGTCGGGTGCACCACGGATCGGATGCACGGAAAAGGTCACGCTCCCGGGAATTTCTTGCGGCAACGTTTCAATTTTGGTCCGCACAGAACATGTATGTTTCGTTTGATCTCACAAAAACGTTCCATGGTCTAGTCAGAAATACTGTTTCCTCCCGAGATAGTCTGTGCATCTATTTCTTTTCGCAATAATATGGTATCCCTTGTTCAAGCCATAAGTGTTTTGACCTTGTTGCCTGTGTTGAATTTTGCTGGAACATTTCTTTAGTCAGCGCGCTCGAGGGTTCATATTAAATGGAGAACCACATGCTTCTATACACTGTTGGTATGGTACTTTTCACCCTGTTGAATTCAAACTAATCTTAGCTTATTTATTTTGTAAGCATTTGTGGGGAAAAAAATCAATTTTACCACTCCTAGCGATATTATTTTGAGAATTTTGTTTTTGGTATTTTCAGACTGATAAAGTTGGTTTGAATTTGTATTAGTTTAACTAATTAAAATTGTTGCTTTAAATACTAAATTTGGACTCTCAAATAGTGAAACCCTTAGCAAATGAAAATATCTTCTATGCTCAAGGGGGTAACCAGAAATACGTAAATTTCTATGGTCAAAACTGCAAACCACATAAAATTCTCGTACAAGGCGCCCCATATAAATAAGCCACTCTGCCTCCCAAATCGCTTTCATCACTCTTGAAATCCCCTGCGCACCTCTCGCGATCAACCGCATCCAACCCCCATTCCTCCGCACTCAGAAATCCAAAGCGCCCCGCCCCGAAAACCCTAACCCTACCTTTCCTCTCCCGCCACCGACCGCCCCAATGGCGAAGCCGGTGAAGTACGACGACGAGGAGGAGATCTCGTCCTCCGCCGAGGAGGACGACCAGTCCGACGCCGCTGGCTCCGGATCTGGCGAGGAAGGGGACGACGACGAGGAAGATGCTGCGGCGCAGCCCGCGGAGGAGGAGGAAGCTGATGGCGAGGGGCAGCAAGAAGAGGAGGAGGTCGACGAGGAGGAGATCGAAGCCGTCACTACCGGCGCTGGAGCTGAGGACGAGGAGGACGCCGGTGCCGCTGCCACAGCTGAAGGCGACGACGAGTCGCAGTCCACCGAGGACGACGAGTGCGTCGCGGGGGACAAGGACGACGGCGACGAGGTGAGCGGGAGGTTAGGGTTTGGGTGCTTTAATCTCGTTTTTAGATGTATATTCAATTCGGTTTAACAAGGGCTTTGGTAATATACTAAGTACTAATATTTGAAAAATTACTTGACCTCATAGTTTCAGAATAATTTGCTTTCCAGTCATTGCTAGCTAGATATGACCTCTGTTAATTTGTTTGTTTTGTTATTTTTGCAAGTACTTGTATTTTTATTGTTTCTCATAGCTGTGGCATAAGCTGTTGTTGTCTGGTTCTTCCATAATACAAAGATATCGGTAATATTGGTAAATAGATATATCTGTTGTTATATCATGCCCTACAATTCAGTAGTGAAAATTTTACATTTCTTTGCCTCCGTTTCTGTCGCAGACTGATGCAGTTGTTGGGAAGCGTGAGAAAGCAAGGCTAAAAGAGCTCCAGAAGATGAAGAAGCAGAAAATCCAAGAAATATTAGATACTCAAAATGCTGCCATTGATGCTGACATGGTATGTACTGTCTTTAAATGGATCCTCATATACAATTGCATGGTTTGCACAGGATTAACCACGTAGACTTAATATATTACATTCTGCTGTTGTTTTGATCTCTATATTTTTGTACAGAACAATAAAGGGAAGGGACGGTTGAAATACCTTCTTCAGCAGACAGAAATATTTGCTCACTTTGCGAAAGGAAGTCAGTCGAACGAGAAAAAGCCACGTGGGAGGTAACATTAGTCTTGTTTGTGCTATGATTACATGATTTATCTTGGAAGTTTAGTGGACATTGCTGGCACTTTATCTGGCATAGCGCTTCTTTTGAAGTTTAAAATATTATATTAAGGATGCTCCCAACTTAAATCATTACTGCAGCATAAAAAAAATGTCTGGCACTAGAAATGGGTTTTGACTATCACTTCAAAGTGATTCTAGGTTGAAGTACATTTGCACATGCATCAACACACAATATAACCATTTTTTCTGTTCAAGCTTGTAGGTGAATCTTATATCTTGTAGTTTCTTTGTTAGCCCCTTGATCTTGTTATTATTTTCCTGAAATTGTCAGTATTGTATTAAGGTGACATCTGTTGCACATTTTACATGTATTCCTATATTAGAGTGCAGTTGTTAAGTTGAATAGTTCATCATGCAATACTTAGTATCATTATATAATGGAGTGTGGCTCACTATTTTGTATGCAAGAGCCATAAGACTTGGCTCAATGAATTTTGAGATTCTTTTTCTGCCTGTCTATGGTGAATAATTTATTTGTTGATAAGTTGTGTCAATCTGTAGGGGACGTCATGCATCAAAGATGACTGAAGAAGAGGAAGATGAAGAATACCTCAAAGAGGAAGAAGATGCCCTTGCCGGTGCAGGGGGAACACGTTTAGTTTCACAGCCTTCATGTGAGGCCTTTTCTGACTATTTGTTACCACCTTGACATATGTTATTTCCTTGCTTTAATAACTGCCTCAAATTAATATAAGAATTATTTGTTAGATGTTTTTCTCTGTTGCCACAAAATTATTTTGACGCTGTTTATAAGGCAAACTGAACTTAGGCAAATTGAAACTTGCACTGACTTTGAAAGTGAATGAGTGCTTTGATTAAGGTGCAAACTGAACCAATATTATTAAGTATACTGATTTGGGACTTTGGGTGAGGTGCAAACTGAACCAATACACCTTAAGGCCATAACTGACTGTTCACATTCAAGTTTTGCAACTAAGATGATCAGGAACCCTGAAATGAATGCTGAAGTATTTTTCCCAATAATTATTCCTACTCAGTAAATGCCATGGTACATTTGCGTTGTTTCCTGTTTTCACTTCTACTGACACCTTTTTGTTCCATAAAAAGTTGCCTAACTACTTCCAATTTCTTGATCAAAGAATTGATATGCATTCTCATGGAAACCAACCAGTAATTTTAGGTTTTAGTTTTCTTAGGCTTTACATCTTTTGTTCCTTTTGCCTTATGTACTCTTATTTTTTAGAGATGACTATGTAAACTCTTATTAAATGTTTGAATTCTTTGCAGGCATCAAGGGAAAGATGCGTGATTATCAATTGGCTGGACTTAATTGGCTTATACGATTGTATGAGAATGGTATCAATGGAATATTAGCTGATGAGATGGTATGCTACATGTGTTAATCTTGATTAAGATCATCTTGTGGTCATTCATTATGTTTTGTTTGACTTTGACTTTGAATGCATACCTTTTTTATTATTTAGGGTCTTGGGAAAACACTTCAAACTATTTCATTGCTGGGCTATCTGCATGAGTTCAGAAGTATAACTGGTCCTCACATGGTTGTTGCACCAAAGTCCACTCTTGGCAACTGGATGAAGGAAATCCAACGTTTTTGCCCTATCCTACGTGCTGTGAAGTTTTTGGGGAATCCAGAAGAGCGGGTTAGTCTGAAGTCTATTCTTTAATCACTTATGGAACCTTTGGTTGAACCTTAGTAGGCTAGTTGGGCAGTTGGTTCACTGCTTCTTGTGTCTGTGGTCCATTGCTGGGCCTATTTTCCTTCTTGTGTCTGTGGTCCATTGATGGGCCTCTTTTCCTTTTCTTCTCTGATATACATGACTATGGCGTCTGCATTGCCTTACTGCCATGTTACTGACCTTCTCTTATTTTTCAGAACCATATAAGGGACAATTTGCTACAGCCTGGGAAATTTGATGTGTGCGTGACTAGTTTTGAAATGGCAATAAAAGAAAAATCTTCGTTGAGGCGCTTCAGCTGGCGCTACATAATTATTGATGAAGCTCACCGGATAAAAAATGAGAATTCTCTTCTATCGAAGACTATGAGGATTTACAACACTAATTATCGTCTCCTCATCACAGGCACTCCACTCCAGGTAGGCTTCTCTTGCCAGTATTGTTTTTTTTTATATAGTGCGTGCACCCAGAACAATGATCTAAGTACCACTTTATTAACCGTGTTGTTTCATATTTGCTGTTGGTTTAATCTGATTCTAGTCTGATTTGCTGCTACATGGCAGAATAATCTCCATGAGCTCTGGGCGCTCCTCAATTTTTTGCTGCCTGAAATATTTAGCTCTGCGGAGACCTTTGATGAATGGTTTCAAATTTCTGGGGAAAATGATCAACAGGAGGTGGTCCAGCAGCTTCATAAGGTTGGGATTTAATTCTCATGGTCAACAATTTTATTACCTTAATTAAAATGAACCCTTTGTAACTCTCGCAACTTTTGCAAAGGTTCTTCGCCCATTTCTTCTTAGGAGGCTCAAGTCTGATGTAGAAAAGGGTCTGCCTCCAAAGAAGGAAACCATACTTAAAGTTGGAATGTCTCAGATGCAAAAGCAGTACTATCGTGCTCTGCTTCAGAAGGATTTGGAGGTTATTAATGCTGGTGGTGAACGCAAGCGTTTGCTTAACATTGCCATGCAGTTGCGCAAGTGCTGCAACCATCCTTATTTATTCCAAGGAGCTGAACCTGGTCCGCCCTACACAACTGGTGAACATCTAGTTGAGAATGCAGGTAACATCATGTTTCTTATTTCTTCTGCAGAATTGTAACATATTTTTCTACAGGATTTCTATGAATGCGTATTGACAGTTATTTTGATATTTACATAGGAAAAATGGTTCTATTAGATAAATTGCTTCCCAAGCTAAAGGAGCGTGATTCCAGAGTCCTAATTTTTTCACAGGTGATTGTTTTCCACTGCCATGCAGATTTGAATGAATTATTTGTTTAGGAAGTTTGTATTAGGAGATATCAGACACCACTTGTGGATGCTGAGCATGTGCATAGCGCACCTCATTAAGCACTTGGTCATCCTAGAATTATCCTTTGCATGACATAGCACCATCCTGCAGATGACCAGGCTTTTGGATATCTTGGAAGATTATCTTATGTATAGAGGATATCAGTATTGCCGAATTGATGGAAATACTGGTGGAGAAGATCGTGATGCATCCATTGAAGCCTTCAATAAGCCAGGAAGTGAGAAGTTTGTTTTCTTACTTTCAACTAGGGCTGGTGGCCTTGGTATCAACTTGGCCACTGCTGATGTTGTGGTTCTTTATGACAGTGATTGGTATGCGACTTTGCTATGCTAAACTTAATTTTGTTTCTTACTATAAGAATGCATCTTATGCGTCTGCTACTTCTGTGCCTCCAGGAATCCACAAGCTGATTTGCAAGCCCAGGACCGTGCACATAGAATAGGTCAAAAGAAAGAAGTTCAAGTGTTCCGCTTTTGCACTGAGGTTTGTTATTTCTAGATTAATAATTACCATAGTGCCAAATTTATGTTGCTAGTCCGGAAAATAATGCAAACAAAATTACAGTACACTATTGAGGAAAAGGTGATTGAGAGAGCATATAAGAAGCTAGCATTGGATGCTTTGGTTATTCAGCAGGGACGATTGGCAGAGCAGAAAAGTATGGTTTCGATATTTACCATTGCTGCCTGTTTTAAGCATTTGTCTTTACTAGTTGGATTTGGATTGTTCTGACAACATTTCCTTTTATTAAGCTGTCAATAAGGACGACCTTCTGCAAATGGTGCGGTTTGGTGCTGAAATGGTTTTCAGTTCTAAGGACAGCACAATAACTGATGAGGACATTGACCGTATTATTGCTAAAGGAGAGGAGACGACAGCAGAACTTGATGCGAAAATGAAAAAGTTCACTGAGGATGCCATCAAGTTTAAGATGGATGATAGTATGTGCCTGTTATCTGTTCCTATGTCTTGTGTTCACTGAGGATGCTATTAAATTTAAGATTGATGATAGTATGTGCCTGTTCTCTGTTCCTATGTCTTCTGTCTAACTACCTAACACCATTTTTTTCTGATGCAGATGCTGAATTGTATGATTTTGATGATGAGAAGGTAATGATTCAAACATTCAATTCACGTGTGGTTGATTTTTTTAAATGTCTTGCTCATCACCAATTGAATTCTTCTCCATGATTGTTCGAAGGATGAAAACAAAGTTGATTTCAAGAAACTTGTTAGTGATAACTGGATCGAGCCACCTAGAAGAGAAAGGAAGAGAAAGTATGGACCTCTTTTATTTTTTTTGGTTCATGGCACACTGTCTAATACTTATCTGAGTTTATTTTAACTCTTTTGTAGCTACTCCGAGTCTGACTACTTTAAGCAAGCACTTCGCCAAGGTGCACCAGCAAAGCCAAGGGAGCCAAGGATACCAAGAATGCCCCACTTGTAAATTTCATGTTTTCATGAAAACAAATCAATGGTTCAATTTTATTGAATTATATCTGACTCAGATTTTAATTTGTTTCAGGCATGATTTCCAGTTTTTCAATAACCAAAGGCTAAATGAATTGTATGAAAAGGAAGTGCGGTACCTTATGGTAATTTCTCATCCAGATTTTTTTTTTGTAATTTCTACTGGACATCAAGTACCTAGTTTGCTCAACTTTTGCTTTTTTCTTTCGTGACTGTTTTCCCAGTCCATTTGACATTACTTCCTCATTACTTTGCAATATATTGTTTTGCATCTGTCACTCGTAATCTTGGTGCTTAACATCAGAAAATTTTGATGCAGCAAGCAAACCAGAAGAAAGATACCATTGATGGTGAAGACGAAGGTATTCTCTTGCTTTTCCTAGGTTGTATTTACATAAGGGGATCTTGCTGACTTTATTATTCCCATGTGATGCTCAGATCAGTTGGAGCCTTTGACAGCAGAGGAGCAGGAAGAGAAGGAACAGTTATTAGAAGAGGTTAGAATCATAATGCATCACACCAAAATCAACTTTCTTTCTTTTGGACCTTTCTGCTCTTATATACTGTTGTTTCTCTAACTTATTTGTCTTGTCATGGTAAAAATTTCAGGGTTTTGCATCATGGACAAGGAGGGACTTCAACACATTTATTCGTGCATGTGAGAAATATGGTCGTAATGATATTAAAAGTATATCCTCTGAAATGGAGGGTAAGACAGAAGAGGAAGTTCAACGTTATGCTAAAGTTTTCAAGGAGAGATACAAAGAACTGAGTGGTAAGGCTGTGATTCCAAGATAGCTAATATATAGCATGTTAGAAACTGCAGATTCATATATCTAATTTGGACTAACAACTTGAAGGAAATATGTGGGTTGACCATGTTGAATTAGTTTAATTATTTATTTATTTCATGAAAAACATTTCACATTGTAATAGCTGTTCTTTCTTTTTGTCAATATATAGTTCTTTACTAAAGCAACTGTTTGCATACTGAAGATCAAACTTTCCATACTGACAGATTGTGTATGTTTTGATCATTCAACCAGATTATGATAGAATTATAAAAAATATTGAAAGGGGGGAAGCAAGGATATCCCGCAAGGATGAGATTATGAAGGCCATTGGGAAAAAGCTAGACCGCTACAAGAACCCATGGTTAGAGTTGAAAATTCAGTATGGCCAAAATAAAGGGAAGTTCTATAATGAGGAATGTGACCGCTTTATGGTATGTTCTCTCCCCCAAATTATGTGTATTTATGTATTTGAGTACATGATATGGCTACTAAGCTGGTGTTACGTTCCAGCTTTGCATGGTGCACAAACTTGGATATGGAAACTGGGATGAATTGAAAGCTGCCTTCCGTATGTCTCCATTGTTCCGATTTGATTGGTTTGTGAAGTCCAGAACTACCCAAGAGTTGGCTAGGCGGTGTGATACCCTTATCCGACTGGTTGAGAAAGAAAATCAAGAATATGATGAGCAGGAGAGGCAGGCGAGGAAGGAAAAAAGGCTTGCTAAGGCAAATCCTAAACTTATACACTAATCATCATTCTGCAGTTCTGCATTCTGTCATTAAAGACCTAGCTACAGGGTTTGCAAGTACTGATGTTAATTGATGGTACTGTTTGTTCTGACCTCAAACTTGATATCAACAGAACATGACTCCAACAAAGCGAGCAGCACTAAGGAATTCAGAGGGTGAGAATACTCCATTGAGTTCATTCAAGAGGCGACGGCAGTCCCTTATGGATGATTATGTGGGCTCGGTAAGAGACTACACCATTGAGTTCATCCATGCTTGTAACCCATGTACATCTACCAAAGAATGTGTATTGTGTGGCTCATCAGTTGTAAATATGTTTCAGGGACGGCGAAAGAGAGGGTGAATGTGATATTTGGTATCCTGCTTCAAGGCCCTGCCGTGCAGTGCCAGTCTCTGCAATGCTTCAAGGCCCTGCCGTGCAGTGCCAGTTTCTCCTGCACGTGAGTTAAATGCCTCAGGGCAGTTGACTTTGTAGTGTAATTTACGCAATGATGACATAGGTTAGTTATAAATCCTAAATGAAGTGTGTATGAGCATGCTGTGTTAGTGTCGTAGATCTGGACTTTCTGAATCAACTGCTGCTACACTTTTGCCCAGCTGACTGAGAATATGCCTTTCGCTGCAACAATTGAGTCAATTTAAGTTGTTTTAAGGCAAAAATCTGGTCCTGCACTTCGCTCCGACAGATTTTATAACTAAGGCCAAGCTCATCGCGGACGGTAGTAACTGTTGATCTAACGATTCAAGTCCACAAAATTTAGTAAAGCCACAACGCGGCTAGTCGTTTACGTTCGCTGCTCAGCAGCTGCAGCTAGGCTGGTAAAGTTTTTCGAAGAAATGAAGTCATGACATGGCCCGTTTGCCTACTCAAATTGGACCTATTTCTCGATTTGGTAGCCGTCTATTTTAAAAACTACAGTATCTACTATCTATTTGTGTTGTTTCTGTTGTGAAATAAATGTAATGTGGCCAAATTACATAGAAGAGGAGGATATTTCTGGAAGCACAAATCTTACAGCAAGCACGGATTTTACAGCAAAGATATTTGTGTATGGTAATCTGGAGTTCTCTAGATTCACTGTAGCAACCCTATTAGGGTTTCACCCTCTATAAATAGAGGATGTCACCTTCATGTACATGTACAATTACAGTGAAGAAATGACAGTGACAAGCTTCCTCCATCTCCATCTCCTGTGTTCGTGTGTGCTGGTGTGTAACCTGTGAACGATTCTTAACACGTTATTAGCAAGAGTCTCTGCCGAGCTAGAAGGTAAGAGAAGTTACAGGAATTGATTCATTTCATACACAGAGGCACAGCACGGGCACCTCTACCTGCTGGATCGTCGGCGCCTCGGCAACGCCCGGCGATATGAAGGCGGCACTGCCGCCGTCGCTGTCCACTGTCGGAGACGAACCATGGCGATGCTAGGATGGCTCTGCCTCCGCTCGCCCGGTGATGCAAGGATGGCTCGGCCTCCGCTCGCCAAGATGAACGACGGTGACGCTAGGATGGCTCTGCCTCCGCTCACCATGGTGGTGCTAGGATGGCCCTGCCTCCGCCTACCAAGAACATGCTGTCGTCGCCGTCCTGAAGATGAGCAGAACGGCTCTGCCGCCACGAAGGCGAGCAGATCGGCCTCCACCACCCTGAAGGTGTGTGGATCGGGCCTCCATGGCCACAGATCGGGGGCTACCCGACCCCCTCACGGACGGCCGACGCGGTCGGCGCGGCTGCCAGCGCGGCGCGCGACCGGCCCAGGCGCTAGCACGGCCCTAACGCGCGGCACAGCGCCAGACAGTGCGGCTCGGAGCCCCGGCGCGGGCACAACCGGCGCAAAGCCAACGGCCCCGGCCTGGCGCGGCTCCTGGACGCCAGCGTGGGCGAGGGCGCATTCCAGCACGGCCTGGCGCGGATCCAGCCCAGCGGCGCGCAAACCGGCACGGACCCCCCGTGGCAGCAGCCCCCGGCACGGGCGCTACCAGGAGCAGCGCGTGGCTCCACGGGCACGCGGACCCCCGCGAGGGTGCGGCCTCCCGGCGCGTGGGCGAGCCCTGCAGGCCGCGGCCGCCCGCCGTCCCCGAGCGCAAGTGTGGGCCCCGCCCAAGCTGACGCCCCCTCCACTCCATATCTCTGCCTGTCTGTGTGATTGAGAAAGAAAGGAGAGTGAGGGAGGAAAATGGGAAAGGATAGGGTTAGGGTTTCACCCTCTCTATTTATATGGCCATGAGCAAATCTGAGCTATCCATCGAGATGGACGGCCATGAGCAGCCAGGCCCCTGATGGGCCTCACTGGCCAGCCCGCGAATGGGCACTGTCCCTTATTTTGGCCCAAAGAAAAAAAAGAGCTATGAAGGCTTTTATTTATTTGCGCGAAAATAGTGGTCCGAAGCCCACTGTAATATCCAAATAACGGCCGAAGTCCTTGAAACATTAGTGGCCTGAAGCCCACTATAATTTCTCTATTTTATCATTTTCATGCCTATAATTATTATCATTTATTTACTGTAGTTCATTTCTTACTGCATTTATTTAAAATTCATATATCTGCTGCAATTTATATTGTTTATATAATTGCAAAGCAATCCTGAAGATTGCACCTGGGGAATTTACTTGTTGTCCTGAAGACTACGCAAAGTCGTAATCCTGAAGATTACGCACCAACACTAGCGCCGTGCAAACACTTGCGCAGGCATGTCGGACATCGCCAAGAGGGATTTCGAAAAGCTTGCCGTTGGTGGCAACAATTACCTCACTTGGGCTTCCCATGTTCAGAACAAACTAGATGTCATGCAGCTCGATCATACCATTGTCCCGCCTGAAGCGGGCAATGATACGAGATCAAAGCCTGACAAAGCAAATGCGTTGTACTACATCCGTCACCATCTCCACCCAGACTTGAAGTGCGAGCATATGATGGAGACGGATCCTCAAGTCTTGTGGCAGTCCTTGAAGGACCGCTTCAGCCAGCAGCTAACAATAGTGCTCCCTAAAGCACAACAAGACTGGTCAACCTACGCTTCCAAGACTTATAAGTCTGTGGTTGCGTACAACTCTGCTTTGCACAGGATTGTCACTAAGCTGCGTCTGTGTGGCCAGAAGATCACCGACGCTGACATGATCGAGAAGACCTTGTCCACCTTCCATCCCGACAACATAGTGCTGCAACAGCAGTACAGGAACTCGAAGTACACCAAGTACTCCGAGCTGAGCGAAGTGTTGTCAGTTGCTGAGCAACAGAATGAAGTTCTTATAAACAATCATTCTGCCCGCCCGACTGGCTCTGTGGCTGTGCCTGAAGCACACGCCAATATTGCTGAGAGTTCTTGCAACCGCAAGAGGAGCCGTGGGAAGGGGAAGCAGAAGTGAAAGGGGAAGAAAGCCCCCTTCTTCAAGAGACAAGGAAAGGGAAATCCCAAAGGAAGGTTCGAACCCAAGAAGGAAAGAGGTGACCATAGTGGGGAAGAGCAAGGGGATTGCTATAGATGCGGAGCAAAGGGGCATTGGTCCCGTAACTGCCGCACCCCAAAACACCTCATTGACCTTTACCAGCAAAGCAAAACAAAGGGAAAGGTCAACATGAGTCCCACTTCAACGAGGGGCCTGAAGCTCCACTTGAGAGGTGCGACAACATGAATGTTGACGCAAATGGTGAAGATGTCCAAATGGACGAAAATGGGGACGACCTTCTTGAACTTGATGATATGTTTGGAGACCAGCAGTAATCACTAAACCACCACATCAAGTAAAATGTGATGTCCGTATGTACTAAGTGTGTGTCCATAAGGTTTGGCCATATGCTCCTGAAGAGCATTTGTAACTTAGTAGATGGCCTAAACCACCCTAAAGTGTTTCCTAGGAACCGTGTAATATTGTTGTCTTGTAATATATGTGTTAATGTGTATAGTATGTGTGTGTTTATGTTAAAATTCCTGTTATATTTTCATTGTATAAATAGGACTTGTGGGGACCCTATGGTCGAAGCGGAGATCTGTCTTTTGGACAGTGGCACCACCAACACGATACTAAGGGAAACCAGATATTTCCAAACACTGACAAAGCAAAATGGAAATATTATGACCATTACCAGAAGCAATGCTCATATTGTTGGCACCGGAAGTGCCACACTGGTTCTCCCCATGGGTACTCAAATTGTGGTTAAGGATGCACTATTGTATCCTGACTCAAAGCGCATGCTTTTGAGTTTTAAGGACATCCGTGCGAATGGTTTCCATGTTGAAACCGAGATTGAGCGAGGTACGGAGTACCTGCTCATCACTAAATTCGATAGGTACAAAAAGAGAGTGGTGGAAAGACTCCCTTCATCGCCAACGGGTTTGTACTACACGTACATTAAACCCACTGAAGAATATGTTGCGATGAAGACCATATTCAGAAACACAGATTTGTTTCGAATATGGCATGACCGTTTGGGTCATCCTAGGTTGAATATGATGTGAAGGATCATCAAAAATTCTGCTGGCTATGATGTTAGAAGCTTCCCAAATCCTGAAGATTTTGTTTGCACCTCATGTGCAAAAGGGAAGCTAATCACTAGACTATCCCTCCTGAAGATTAGGGATGAGTCACATGCGTTCCTGTAAAGGGTACAAGGTGACATTTGTGGACCTATTCAACCCCTGTCAGGCCCGTTCAGGTACTTTATGGTACTAATTGATGCATCTACCAGATGGTGCCATGTGGACCTGTTGTCCACTAGAAACCATGCTTTCTCTAAGCTTATTGCCCAAATAATCAGGCTAAGAGCTAGCTTCCCTGATAACCGCATCCAGTCCATTAGGATGGACAATGCTGGGGAGTTCAGGTCAAAGGCATTTGACGATTATCGCTTAGCCATGGGCATTAAGGTAGAGCACTCAGTACCGCATGTCCACACACAAAATGGTCTAGCTGAAGCCTTGATCAAGAGGATCAAGTGGATTGCCAGGCCAATGTTGCATAATTGTAAGCTCCCAACCAGTTGTTGGGGCCATACAGTGTTGCATGCCGCAACACTAATTCAACTCAGGCCAACTGCATATCATGATACATCCCCCTACAGTTGGTGTGTGGGAAAGAACCAAGTATTTCCACCCATCTGCGTATATTTGGCTGTGTAGTATATATGCTAATACCACCGCCTCAGCGTACTGCAATGGGACCCCACCGGAAGTTGGGGATATATGTTGGTTATGAGACGCCGTCCATAATCAAATATTTGGAGCCTATGACTGGGGATCTTCATACGGCTCGGTACGCTGATTGTGTCTTCGATGAAGACCATTTCCCAGCATTTGGGGGACAATGGCATCCAGAAGAATGCCGGGAAATTGAATGGAATGCAACTGGGTTACAAGCATTGGACCCACGCACCAGTGAGTCTGAACTAGAAATTCAGAGAATTATACATTTGCAGAATCTTGCAAATGAGCTGCCAAATGCCTTCACTGATCACAAAAGAGTGACAAGATTGCATATACCTACAGTAAATGCGTCGGAGAGGGTGCAGGTACCCCAGAAGGTCACCATCTCCCCTAATCCTAGGAAGAGGGGGAGACCTCCGAGCGCTCAGGACAAGTGTCCGCGGAGACGTCCGCGTAGACAAGGACCTGAGCCACTTGCATCACTCAAAGAATCATATGAAGAAGCTCGACCTGAAGTCGAGAATGCCCCTGAAGTGGCAACTCAACCTGAAGTTTAGGAAGTCTCTGAAGGACACCATCCTGAAGATGGAAATCCCCATGCGTCGTGCGCGCATCATCGCATTGGAAGATCAGACCGCCCC
>JAKNSH010120117.1:0-10115 GCA_027790015.1 Cymbopogon flexuosus | reverse complement strand
CCTTCACTGAGTTGCAGTTTGTCATGGCCATACATTGTCATCGTTGGGTACTTCCTTGTTGGCAGTACTTATTTAGAGTTTATTTTCATTGAAGCAGGATCAACTAATACGTAGTTCAACATTGGGATTCAAATGTTCAACTTTATGTGGTTACAGTTTCCAATTTATATATGCAATTCTTCTATGCCCAGTGTATATTGATCATCAAATATAAGTCCCCCAAATCTTTGAATTCTAAAGGCTTTTAGTCTTTTAAGCTTTCTGTTTGCCGTTTTGGGCTTTTGGCCAACTGAGAGACATGGTAACATTACATAGTCAGCTTATGTATTTCTGTTACTGTAAAGGAATATTTAGTTTTCAGTGTCCAGGTATTTGTACTGAAGGCTTTCTCCTTTTTATAAGTTAGTGTCCTATATCAGGAAAAAATCTTGCACGGCAAAGCGGCATCATTTTCAATGGCAGGTTTTACATTTTCGTAGTAAACTGCTACATGTCTGATCTGACTGCCGTTTCAGTGCCAGATCCTAACAAGTGTTACTATACTCGAATCAGATAAAGGGTGTGTTCGCTGGTCTGAACCGCAGCTGAATTCAGCTGAAATCTAGTTGGGCCTGGCAGAATGATTCAGCCAAATACTTTAAAAATCTGCCTAAGTTCAGCCAACTGAACACAGCTAAAATTGAAGTGCCTACATATGTGCTTTCTTATTTTCAGCTATATATTACTACGGTATAGCACATTTACTTGTGAGAGTGTTTCTTCTGTAATGTGAGATTGTTCTGTTGTCGGGGCGGTTCAGGAATTCAGTTTATTTTGTGTCAGTGATTAGTTATGGTTTGATCATTTGTGATGTAGATATTGCGAGGTTTGTCAAAGCCTCAACGAATTGGATGCTGACTTTTTGTCTTTTCGGTGGCGCTAAAATTTGAAGAATCCAGCCTCTTTATTATCACCCTGATGTGTGGGCTCTCCTGCTCTAGGCACTGGGCAATCCAACCCAACGTTCTGAATCATTGGCAATGTCAGGACGCGCAATTTTCAATGCCTGTCCAGTTATCCTCTGTCTGAACTGAATGATTGCTAATATTTTAGTAGTAACATAGCCATAAAACAATTCTGCACCTCTACATCTACATGATCATCCTTGTTTATGCGTGTGTTAAACTAACGTTTTCATCTGACAGGCCTTGCAGTGCCCACATGCTGCAGGTTTTTATCAGGAACTCGCCGTGTTAAGCAGGAAGCTTCCTGGGTGCTTCCCTCTCAATCTGACCTTAGGTTTTCCATTTTCCTCTGCTCGCTTCTGCCGACCGTTTGAGCAGTGCGAGCCTGATTGGGAACCCGGTTGGAAGTGATTGATGCGCCTGTTGTTTATTTTCTTGCGATGTGTCAATCTTATTTTCTTTGAAGATGAAAGATGATGTGAATGTGAGAGGTTGGCAAATCTTGTTCCCTGCGCCGCTTCGCGTCGGCGTCGGCGGCCTCTTTGAACTGAATTCATGCGTACAGTATGCGATGCGTCGGCGCGTAGAATCTCGACGTCGCTTTTGCTTGTGATACACAGTAGCGACTATCTTATTTGGGAGCAGCTGCGACTATCAAGTGTCGCCCAGCGATTGGCACTGCCTTCACGATCAAACTTTTGCATGCCTGTTTGTTTTCTACTAAAAAAGCATCGGAATCAACTGGTGACATGCCACCGGCCGGCACACCACCATGCAATGTCAATGCAAGTATGCATGCAACGGAATGGTTGCCACAACTGACAGCAGGAGTGTACTTTCTTTGGGCATTTTCAGAACCAGAGAGAGCTTCATGGCGGTCACAGGGCATCCCCAGCCAGTGATCTGCCTGCCGTTCATGTGAACGTGACGAGGAGCTAGGGAAGTAGAGGGCAGTGCCATCATCTGCGTCTGCGTGCAGGCACGGCCACGGCAGGAGAGGAAGGAAGGAACAGGGCCATGTGTTGCTGCACCCTGCATCCATGTGACCCACCACCACTCTCCTAACCAATGGAATGTGATTGGATTCTCACTCACCCTTGTATGCGCCTGAAACCACCACCACAGCTCGGTTCTTCTTCTCCAAGCCCGCAGTCCCAGTCCCCACTTTCCAGGAGGGAGAAAAGGGGGCAACAATTAGCTGAGGCCTTGTTTAGTTCCCTCAACTAAGTCTTTTCACTCTTTTCAGTATATCGAATATTTGGACGTTTGCATGGAGTACTAAATATTGGTAAAAAAAACTAATTGTACAGTTTAGTTGTAATTCACGAGATGGATCTTTTGAGCCTACTTAAGTCATAGCGGATAATAATTGTCAAATATAAATGAAAGTGCTGCAATGTGTTGAAAACAAGGCTTCGAAAAGAATCAAGGAGAGCCCACTGCTCACAAATCAGAGGAGGAGCAGCACTGACACTGAGCTACTAGGCAGGATGCCATTGTTTTAATCAGTGGATAACTCAACTTATATTTAATAATCAATTAATAAACCTGACATTGCTTTGGCCTTTGGGTGTCATGATGCAGGCATAACAAATTCTTCATTCTACCACAAGTCATATGAATGCTACAGAAACATATAGCGCTAAAAATGATCCTTTACAACAGTCTCCTCATTACTGAGAAATGGACTCAAATCTTTCTTAGATTGACAGGGAAATTGGTTGGGGTAGCTAGTAGCTCGCAGTCGCAGTGCAGCCCATAGTCCTTTGCTGCTCGCGCAGGAGTAGGGGCGAATCTAGCTCATTCCATCGGGGTCAGCTGACCCCGATAGCTTTCTAAAAACAACACTAAAAGATCTTTTAACCATATGTAAATTAGTCTAAAAATAGAGAATCAATACATGTTTGACACTATTAATTATTTCTTGACCCCAATAAACTAATATTCGCCGCTGCGCAGTAGTACACGTCAGCGGGCGGCGAGCAGACAGCGGAGTGGTGTGCTCCAGTAGCTCTTGCCGCTGCCGCTGCAGCTCCACACACCAGCCCAGTTGCTCTGAAGAGCAATTCTTTTCCCCTCGGTTTCCCTCCTCTTTCTGCCTGCGCTTTTGTCTCTCTTGTGCCGCTCTCCAAGAAACCAATCCATCCATCCATCCATCCGTCCGCCCGGCCTGCCCGCCCGCACAAGGAATCGATCCAGGCTCGCCGCCGGCTCTGCTCGTCTCGATCCCCCGCGCCGCCGCCGAGGGCGACGCGTGGCTGGCAGGCAGGCACAGCAAGTGCGCCGCTTCGCCGACATCCGCGCCGCCTGCTCTGGCTGGCTGGGGTCGGCGGAATGCGTCAGCTGTAGAGGACGGCCACGGCACCTTTCCAGCCTTTTCCCTCGTCTACCTCCTCCTTCCTTCTCTCGGGCTCGATCGGTGACGTATCCTGCTGCTGCGCTGCTCCATCCAGCCTCCGGCAGCCGCCCTGCTGCTCCACAAACAGTTGGCGCTCGTGTCTCTCCTGTGCTCCACAAGGGTCAAGGGGGGCAGCCAATCCATCCGCCCATCCAAGAAATCGTTCATCCCCAGAAGACAAAGCGATCCACTTGGATTCTACTACTAGATAAGTCCTGTCCTTGCGGTGTCGCGTCGCCTCTCGATTCCCGCGACAGGTCGCAGTGAATCAGCTGCTCTTCACCGATCCGACGGCGGCAGCACTCGAGCACTGCTGCTTCCCCTTCGCCGAATTCGGTCTAGCGCAGGTAAGGTGGCTGCAGCTCGGTTCCATCTCTTTAGCCTGTCGTTTTGTCGAGATCTTGTGGGGTCCAAGCTGATGTAGCGTGCGTGTTCTTGGTTGGGATCTCAGGTTCCGCGACGGAGTAGTAGCGGGAGAAAGGTGAAATTCGGCTTCTCTCTCGTTGGTAAGTATCTATCTTCTTTGACGATTTGGATCTGAAGGGGAAATGACGAGCATTTTCCTTACAGTTATTATGCTACCTCGGCCTACTGTGATTGCTGTGTTTAAGGCTTTTTTTCTGTTTAATTTTAGGATCTGTGGACTAAATGAGACCTGCAAGAGCTAAAATTGGCAGTGATTGACATTCAGATGAGTCCATTTGTGCTGGCTGTGGTGAGCATTGCATTTATCAACTTGAGATTCCTGCAAGCTCATGGAAGCGAATTGCTTCTGAGCTGTGGCTCGAACGGAACTGTTGCTGCTGATGGGCGGAGATGGATCGGCGACATAACCCCTAACGGGAATTTTACCCTGAGCAGCCCTGGGCTTGCCGCGTCACTGGTTGGAAAGAACAATTCTGATGAAACATTCGGGCCGCTTTACAGTTCTGCCCGTTTCTTTGACGCGGCAACTTGGTATACCATTAGTGTGCTGCCTGGAAGTTACTGTGTCAGGTTGCATTTCTTCCCTTCGACATTCGGGAATTTCAGTGCTAGCAATTCTGTGTTTGATGTCACGGCAAATGATTTCAAGCTTGTTTCAAAGTTCAGTGTGACAGAGGAGATTGCTTGGAGAGCCTCTGTCAGCAATTCAGTCATCAGTGCAGTTGTCAAGGAGTACTTTCTTGTAGTTGGTGCTCGCGGCCTGAATATTGAGTTTGATCCAAGACCTGGGTCGTTTGCCTTTGTGAATGCAATCGAGGTCATGCTGGCCCCAGATAATTTGTTCAATGATACAGTGAGCAAAGTTGGCGGTGCAGGAGTGCAGCTTCCTCTTGGCTTGAGTGGCAGAGGTGTTGAGACAATGTACCGGCTGAACATTGGAGGTCCTGCACTTAAATCGTCCAGTGATCAGTATCTCCATAGGCCATGGTACACTGATGAAGCATTCATGTTTTCTACAAATGCTGCTCAGACTGTGTCTAATGTTTCAAGCATAATGTATGTATCAAGCAACGACTCCTCGATAGCACCGATTGATGTTTATGAGACTGCAAGGATCATGGGCAACAACATGGTTGTGGACAAGCGATTCAACGTCTCATGGAGATTCTATGTCCACCCAAACTTTGATTACTTAGTCCGCCTTCATTTCTGTGAGCTTGTCTATGACAAGCCCAGCCAGAGGATCTTCAAGATCTACATCAATAACAAGACTGCTGCTGACAACTATGATGTGTATGCTAGAGCTGGGGGAATCAATAAAGCATATCATGAGGACTTCTTTGACAACTCAACACAGCAGGCAGACTCACTTTGGCTCCAGCTAGGCCCTGATTCCATGACCAGTGCTTCTGATGCACTTCTGAATGGTTTGGAGATATTCAAGCTCAGCAAGGATTCCGACCTTTCTTATGTGCTTGGTCATATTGACATGGGCAACCAAAGGCATTCTTCAAAAGGGGGAAAGCATAAAGATTTATGGGAAGAAGTTGGTATTGGCTCAGCGTCTTTAGTTGCAGTTACAAGTGTTGTTCTGTTCTCATGGTGTTATATAAGAAAGAAACGAAAAGCTGTCAAGAAGGAGGCTCCTCCCGGTTGGCATCCATTGGTTCTCCATGAGGCTATGAAAAGCACTACAGATGCCCGTGCAACCAGTAAATCGTCTTTGGCACGGAATGCCTCTTCCATTGGTCATAGGATGGGAAGAAGATTCGGTATTGCAGAGATTAGGGCTGCCACGAAGAATTTTGATGAGTCCTTGGTCATTGGAACTGGAGGATTTGGAAAGGTCTACAAAGGTGAGATCGATGAGGGCACTACAGTGGCTATCAAGCGTGCTAATACATTATGTGGCCAGGGTCTGAAAGAATTTGAAACAGAGATTGAGATGCTTTCCAAGCTTCGGCACCGGCACCTTGTTGCAATGATTGGCTACTGTGAAGAGCAGAAAGAGATGATTCTGGTTTACGAATACATGGCTAAGGGGACACTGAGAAGCCATCTCTATGGGAGCAGCCTTCCTCCTCTGACATGGAAGCAACGGATTGATGCGTGCATTGGTGCAGCCCGTGGCCTTCACTACCTCCACACAGGAGCAGACCGAGGTATAATCCACCGGGATGTAAAGACCACTAACATTCTGTTGGACGAGAATTTTGTTGCAAAAATAGCAGACTTTGGGTTGTCAAAAACAGGACCAACGCTTGACCAAACCCATGTTAGTACTGCAGTCAGAGGAAGCTTTGGATACCTAGATCCTGAGTACTTCCGGAGGCAGCAGCTCACACAAAAATCCGATGTGTATTCTTTTGGAGTGGTGCTCTTTGAAGTTGCCTGTGCAAGGCCAGTGATAGATCCCACCTTGCCAAAGGATCAAATCAACTTGACAGAGTGGGCGATGAGGTGGCAGCGCCAGCGTTCACTGGAAGCAATCATGGATCCTCGTCTGGATGGCGACTTCTCATCAGAATCCTTGAAGAAGTTTGGTGAGATTGCGGAGAAATGTCTCGCTGATGATGGGAGAAGCAGACCATCGATGGGTGAGGTCCTGTGGCATCTCGAGTATGTGCTGCAGCTCCATGAAGCTTACAAGCGAAATGTAGAGTCTGAATCATTTGGAAGCGGTGAATTGGGATTCGCTGATATATCCTTTAGCCTCCCTCACATCAGAGAGGGAGAAGAGGAACGCCACTCTAAGCCATCAAGTGTCAGAGAGGAACTAGACACATGAGAACTTCTGACTTGAGCAAATCTTGCTTTGTAGCCATGATCAAAGATGTAAAGTTGTGTTATATTGCTCTCTTAGGTTTTTTTTAGCTGTGTCAGTTGCTTCTTATTGCTTTGGGCGTTGTCCTGCTTGACAACTGTAGAATAATAGGACTTTTTTTGTGTAGATTACCAAACCCCCCAAAAAAAGATGCAGAAGTGTCAAGAGGAAACCTTGACATCTGTATCATGCAATCTGCATAACCACCGTTCATGTACTGCTGCTGCCTGTGTGACCTGTATAAATGGCACTGATGATTATAATGATATCTTTGAGGATATATTGTTGACCTGCTTCTTTGTACCAGGGCCTTGTTCCAAATTATAGGCTAGGTACATAAGATTTGTTATGCACCTAAATGTATGCTATGTCTGGGTACATATTAAACCTATCTTGAAAAGTAAAATTACCTATAGTTCAAAATGGAGATAATATTTGCTTTTGTTGTCATTTTTTGTTTCACATGATTTCAGTGGCAGTCACTCGGATGGTTCAATTGGCTGAAGCTGGACTGTTAGACTGACACTAACAGGTAACAACTGCGCCAGCAGTTGGGGTCACTTGGGTTCCCTCTCTACGCTGTGTAACTGCCAGCGACGCCGCTCCAGGAGTAGTACTGTACAATCGAATATGGATCAGGGAAATGCCCCCCGCCAGCACGAGGGAATTATGGGCATTGTCCATTGGCAGCACCCAAAGTTCGACAGGAGGACGGGGTCAGGAAGACGAAGGACACATACAGTTGGGAGTCTTGGGACTTGGGATTCGGCGGCTCGCCGACGAGATCCGACCCATGCCTGCCGAAACGCCCAAGGTTCAGACTGCACGAAAAGAACCTGTCACGGCTACCCGCAAGGTGTGCTGTACTGTAAGTGTGCAGAGCCTTCTGATGGAGAATTGGAGATCAAAATATGGCACGCATATTACGGCATCCCGTTGAACCCTCCGGCGCGGCGCGGTCGCTTGACAGAGGCGGCGACAGCCGGGAGATTTGGGAGACGACCTCACGGTATCACTTGCCAGTCTATAATGGATCCATCATGCGACACCTGTCTTCATCAGAAAGAGAAATCTTAGAAAACTGCACAACACAACGAGGGCTTTCCCCGAGGAATTTTTTCCTGGAAAATACGCACCCCGGGTCGGGCTTACACGGGGCTCGGCCTCGCAACGACGTGCTTGGAAGGTTCGCGAGGATCCGATCCACGCCTCGATCAATGCGAGCTTCCTCAGCGGTGGCTTCGTCGTCGGCCGGCGTTGGGGTCATCAGCCACCGTGCACAGGCCGCCGGTCAGCAGGAGTCGTATATATAGCGGCTGGCAAGCTAAGCAGAATTATTCGGAACTTGGTCCTGAAACGGAGAAACGATCTCTCTATACCCATCGTGTCTTGCGGAGATGAGATGATGACCGCTATCTATCAAGCGGCAATGTCGTTTCGCGTAGCGTCGTAGCCTGGAATTCTTGACCGCCGCCTAGCGCCTAGCATCAGCTAACTTTTCTGTCTGGAGCAAGTTTTATGCGTAACACGTTGGGAACATGCACCGGCAGAGTATATATATTGGAAAAATGAGGAGTGTACCGTCAATATTTCAACACCAAGATGTGCCAAGATATATATATAGGAGTAGCCAATAATCCACAAAGAAAATTGACTTGACCGACTGTGATTTTGGTAGCATGCATGGCCCAGGGCCACAGCTGCGGAGAATTCCTAATCTAGCCTGATCGCATGGCTAGCTGGAAGATCAGATTGATTTTCGTCGCTACTACATGAGTGGCCATGCCTATTTGCAAAATAGAAATTAAGTAGCGCTAGGCTAGATGCTAGGTAAAGTCATTTTGTCACGGTAGGAACGAAAAATTTGACTCCAAGAAATCGCAATTCGCGTTAAGATCTCCCTGCCTGTACCCCAGTCCAGTAATCTTCCACGGGACCACAGAACGCAAACGTGCGCTGCCCGCACAACTTGCAGAGTTGCAGTTGCAGTAGATGCCCGGCCAGCCGCAATGACGACGTACTGTACTTGCGGCACATGCCCGCCGGGCTAGCTTCGGGCTGCGGTTGCACGGCGGCAGCCGGCATGGCTCGTCTGACCAACAACGCGCGCTTCGATCGGTGGCTGCCTGCCGACAGGTGTGAAAGACCGCGGCGACTTCACCGTGACCGTGGTACCCCGCGCGCCCGGGGGGATCGTCGCGGTCGCCTGCCTCTGTTTCCGCGCGGTCCACCGGAACACCACCTCGCCGTGCTGGAGGCAGCCGCGGCGGCGTACGTCGTCCGCTTTGCGTTGCATTGCGCGCGCACCTGCTGACCTGCTGATGTCCGGCTAGCAGGTCGTCGCCGCCAGGCGCCAGCGCTGTAGAATCGCATACTACAGCTGCCTGCGTGCGTAAACCACAGCAAAGTTGAATTCAATGCGCAACGTCGTCTTTGAAGCACCTACACACGAGTTTGAGAAAAAGACGGAGCTCCGTCGTCCATGAATTCGTTTTCTTTTTCAACACGAAGATGCCCCAAGCTACACCATTACTATAAAACAAATTGACTTCACCGAGTGTGCGTACCACGTGTTTCAGAATGGTTGGACCGTACGGTGGCCGGGTTTGATCGATCGCACGGGTGGACCCCATTTCAAATGGGTCGTTACTTGGATAAGAGGACACGACCTTAATTTGGAGGCTATAGGTGCGGTATGAAATGGACAGTCCAAGTCCACCAGAAGTTGCCGTGGCAATGCAATCAAACCGCAACTTCAGTTGAATTTCGTGAGATCTATTCATCACCGCTCAATACGTACGTCGCCAGTCGCCGTGGTGATGTGCCGAGGAAGACGAAACCGCATTTCGAACTGCCGCTGTCATGTCGATCGGGGCGCCCAGCCGCTCACGTCCGATCGAGGTACGGTAGCAGCTAGCGGCAGCCGGCAGCAGTACGCCCCCGGCCGATTTGATCGCCGAAGGTTCGAGTACAACCACATCTGACACGGCGACGCGGTTGGACGAGGGAGGCCCGGCGAGATTGCTGCTCTCGCGCATCCTGTCGTGCACGGCAGCGGCACGGCACGCCCGGCGATTCCGGCGGTAGCGGCACGGTTATTGGCTGACAGGTGTGAAAGGCCGTGCCGACTTCACGGCGTATACCACCACCGGCCGGGTCAGGCCGCCGTGGTTGCCCCGCCTGGCGTGGTGGTGCCGAGTCTCTCGGCCGCGCGCGCGAGTACGTCCAGCACTCCACACCGGCCGGGTGCGCACGGGGACGCGGACGCCGCGACCTGGTACATGCGCGTGGCCAACGGCTCGCGCTCAACAGTCAGCAGCGAAAGAAGAAGAAGATTTTAGAGGTCGTTTGGAGGTCAGCCGTCATTTACAACAGCTCGATCTCTGGCGAAGTGGTGAAGTGCTACCCTTACGGCGGATAGAACACTAGTACACAATTAGACACGCATGACACTAACAGGCACTACGGCTTATAATAACCGTGTCATGCCACCGTGCCCGAGTCTCAACCCAGTTATACACGC